>OX457089.1:34768539-34859616 GCA_949752835.1 Empis stercorea
GGGGGGGTGCCGTGGGTCATGTCGGGCGCAAATCGGGCAATGTGGGGCCCCATAATATAAAAAATCATGTGGGGTATCAAATGAAAGGTCTTGACGAGTACATCTCATTGAACGGTAGTCCGGGGGGCGATGTGGGTCATGTCATGCCTAAAACGGGGGCAATGTTGGGCTCCATAATACAAAAAATCATGTGGGGTATCAAATGAAAGGTCTTCAAGAGTACATCTCAATGGGGGTAGTCGGGGGGCGACGAGGGTCATGCCGGGGCCGAAAACGGGGGCCATGTTGGACCCCATATTACAAAAAATCGTGAGGGGTATCAAATGTAAGGTTTTGAAGTGCACATCTCAATGGGGTGTATTTCGTGGGGCACCGTGTGTCATGTAGGGGCTTCCAGTATATTTATTACTTGCCCTTTTATGAATTAACACTTCCACTCTTAAACGGCTTGACCGATTGAGCTCAAATTTGGAAGTTTGGTGCCCTATAAATTTGGGGTCTTTTTGATGAGGGGGAAGGGGGCACGGAGGGCCGCTTAAATTTTTAAATGTACCTAAAAAAGCATGCCGGGACCCAAAACGGGAGCAATGTTGGGCCCCACCACACAAAAATCATGTGGGGTATCAAATAAAATGTTTTGAAGTGTATATCTCAATGGGGTGTATTTCTTGGGGCGCCGTATGTCATGTAGGGCTAAAACGGGGGCAATGTGGGGCCCCATCTTACCAAAAACCATGTGGGGTATCAAATGAAAGGTCTTCAACAGTACATCTCAATGGGTAGTAACCCGGAGGGCGTCGTGAGTCTTCGCGGGTCCAAAACGCGGGCAATGTGGGGCTCCATCATACAAAAATCATGTGGGGTATCAAATGAAAGGTCTTGAAGAGTACATATCGTTGGGTGGTCCATTGGGCACGTGGGGCCTAAAATTAAAAAAAATCATGTTGGGTATCATATGGAAGGTCATGAAGAGTACATCTTAGGTCAAACGGGCCCAAGACCAGTTAACGGGCCCAAGACCAGTTAACAGAAAATGAAAATGTTAAATGTTGAAATTAACAGAAAATGTAAATTTAACAGAAAATGTAAAATTTAACAGAAAATGTAAAATTTAACAGAAAAATGAAAATTTAATAGAAAGTGTCAAATTTAACAGAAAAATGTAAAATTTAACAGAAATTGTAAAATTTAATAGCAGATGTAAATTTAACAGAAATTGTAAAATTTAACAGAAGAAGTAAATTTAACAGAAAATGCAAATTTAACAGAAAATGTAAAATTTTAAAAGAAATGTAAAATATATTGCAAAATGCAAAATTTAACAGAAAATTATAAATTTTACAAAAAATGTAAAATTTATTACTTTCCCTTCTATGAATTCACACTTCCAGTATATTTATTACTTGCCCTTTTATGAATTAACACTTCCAGTATGTCGGTATTTCGGTATCTCCTCACCTGGCCATAACTCTAAACGGCTTGACCGATTGAGCTCAAATTTGGAAGTTTGGTGCCCTATAAATTTGGGGTCTTTTTGATGAGGGGGAAGGGGGCACGGAGGGCCGCTTAAATTTTTAAATGTACCTAAAAAAGCATGCCGGGACCCAAAACGGGAGCAATTGGACCCCACCACACAAAAATCATGTGGGGTATCAAATAAAATGTTTTGAAGTGTATATCTCAATGGGGTGTGTTTCTTGGGGCGCCGTGTGTCATGTAGGGCTAAAAAGGGGGCAATGTTGTGTGGGGTATCAAATGAAAGGTCTTCAACAGTACATATCAATGGGTAGTAACCCGGAGGGCGTCGTGAGTCATCTAGGGTCCAAAACGGGGGCAATGTGGGGCCCCAGCATACAAAAAATCATGTGCGGAATCAAATGAAAGGTCTTGAAGAGTACATCTCAATGAGGGTAGTCCGTGGGGCACATTCGATTATACGGGGCACCGTGGGGCACATTCGATTATATCGTGCAGAGTACATCTCGTGGGCCCAAAATCTGTTCCGAGAGGTACTCTGGGTCTTGTGGAGCCCATAATGCAAAAAGACTTGAGAGGTATCAAATAAAAGGTATTGAAGAATACATCTCGTTGCGCAGTCCGTGGAGCTTCATAATTCATGTTAGGGCCCAAAACCTGTGTCATGTGGGGGCCCATCATAAAAAAATCGATGGGGCATCAAATAAAAGGTCTTGAAGCGTAGTCCGAGCAGTACCCTGGGTCATGTGAAGCCGATTATACAAAAAACATCAGCCACATGTGGAATTCCGAATCGTGGGCCATGAGTAGCTCAAACAAATCATACCCAAGTTGTCAAAGTAATTAAATATTTTTAGTCGGTTAAATGAATAAATATTTGACCGACTAAAAAGTGTAAAATAAAAAATATAAATAAAAAAAGTTTTTTAAAAATACTTTCCCTTAAAGAAATATTCAACTAAAAAGTAATAAACAAGCAAATAATACCACATCAATGTACTTTCCCGTTGAAATTGAGCAACTGTCAACAATAGTAAGGGAAAGGTAGACCTCTTTATAAATGGCATTAATTCTGATAAGGTCTACTTTCCCTTACTATTGTTGACAGTTGCTCAATTTCAACGGGAAAGTACATTGATGTGGTATTATTTGCTTGTTTATTACTTTTTAGTTGAATATTTCTTTAAGGGAAAGTATTTTTAAAAAACTTTTTTTATTTATATTTTTTTTATAATCACGTCGGGGTCACCAAAATTTTATGTATAATTTTAAAGTATTCCTATTTTGGAATACTCAATCTTTTTTATATCTGTGGATTCCAGCACTCATAAATAAAACCACAAATTGTCAATTTACTAATTTATTACAAAATTATTCTTTAACAAAAAACGATTTTAATACTTTGCTCTACAAATAATATTTTAGAAATTCTTATCAAAATTATTTTACACCAAAAAATTACTACTTTAAAAAACTTATCAAAATTATTATTTTACTTTGACATATATGTACATATAAAACAAACTAGTCAACTCAACTGATCAATTATTTCTACTGAATGAACAATTAGCATGTATTTAAAAATTTTCTTATTTAAATATTTATACAATTTAAATTACCAAAACTACAGGCTAGAATATCAATTTTTTTTATATTACATAGTGCATGTGTAGTGTACTTTCCCAAGCAACAGATCAAGGAAAATTGTCTAAAGCTAAGTTGATTTGTCTTGATAAGTTATATTTACGTAAAATTGCCTTAATTCTTAACTTTTAGGGAAATAATTTTTGTTTATTAAGTCATTTTTTAGGGTAAATTTACAATGAGCACTTTTTACCTTCCAGGTCGATAATTACGACAAATAAACCTAATTTTTCCCTAAAAATAACTATGCCGTAAATTCTACTTTCAAGGTAAAAAAACGTGACACAAATTTTCCTTATATATAACCTAACAGTTAATCCAACTTTCAGGGAATTTTGTACGCCAATTTTACGTAAATATTACCTCCAAATTTTCTTTTATGAAATTAAATAACTACAAAGTCAATTTTCCTTCGATATATTACTAAATAGTAAAATTTACTTCATAGTCAAGTTTAAAAATGTCTTATAAGTAAGATTTACGTAAATAATACGAAAAAGGAACAATTTGCATCAGTAAGTATAAATATTCGCCATTGATATATCGGGTTCGTATAACATTATGCCTACAACACAGTGTGGCAGCGAATTTATACTTAACTTTAACGTCGCGAACATACTACATTTTGACGTCGCGGTCATAATTCAAATTTTGAAAATGAATTTATACTTAATTTTGACGTCGGGACTATACTACATTTTGACGTCGCGTTCATATCTCATTTTGAAAATTAATTTATACTTAATTTGAACGTCGCGACAATACTACTTTTTGACGTCGCAGTCATACCTCATTTTGACAATAAATTTATACGTCGCGACCATACTGCTTTTTGACGTCGCGGTCTTGACTTATTTTAACAATGAATTTATACTTAATTTTAAGGTCGCGATTATACTACTTTTTGACGTCGCGTTCATAACTCATTTTGAAAATGAATTTATACTTAGTTTTGACGTCGCGACCATACTACATTTTGACGTAACGTTCATAACTCATTTTGAAAATGAATTTATACTTAATTTTAACGTCGCGACCATCCTACTTTTTGACGTCGCGGTCATAACTAATTTTAACAATAAATTTATACTTCATTTTGACGTCGCGACTATACTACTTTTTGACGCCGCGTTCATAACTCATTTTGATAATGAATTTATGCTTAATTTCTTTACTTTGATCTCGCGGTCATAATTCATATTTTGAAAATGAATTTATACTTAATTTTGACGGCGGGACTATACTACATTTTGACGTCGCGGTCATAATTCATATTTTGAAAATTAATTTACAATTCATTATAGCGTCGCGGCCATTCTTCATTTTGACGTCGCAGTCAACAGTTGCGCTATCAGTATTAGTATGATTAAATCGAAAACTTATAACTACTAGTTAATTTAATAGTGGTGGCGAACTGCTGACTGCATGACTTTAGGCCGCGGGAATAAATGAAAGCGGTAAATGCATTTTGGAAAGGAATTATGACCGCGACATCAAAATGCATTATAACCACGACGATAAAATATAATTTAAATTTATATATTTTAATTTTTTAATATTTTTTAATTTTATATTTTTTTTCATTAAATCAAAAAATACTGTGAAAATCTAAATAATATTTTTATTTAATATCGAGAAGATAAGTCAAAGTCAGCTGCCACATTGTGTTTACACTATAAAATGTGTACTTAAAAGTAGGTGGCGCTTACATGAATTTCACTTATATAAGGAAATTTTCCCTATAGAGGGAAATATTACTTATTTAAGACAATATATAACTTTAACTATAAAGTAAAGTTAAGAAAATTTGACCTGATAGACGAAAAATTTCGTAAAACGGTCTTATTTCAAATACAATTTAACTTATTGGTCGAAAAAAATAGTAAATTTGACTATTAAGTTAAATGGAAAGGGTCAGCCATATTTTTAAATGAAAACCAAAAAATTAGAATAATTATGCGATTGAAATATTTTTTTTTACATATTTACGCAATTATATAGTATAAAAATATAAAATAAGTTCATGAATTTGGACAAAAAACAAATAAAATAGTTTTAAAAATAGGTTGGACCTTTTAAAATAAAAAATAATAATTCATAATAAATATTTATTTCCTTAAAAACTATTAATGTCAATGCCCATTTATAATTAAGAAGTACAATACCATATTTCACATAAAATATGAGATTGCAATATATTTTTAGTATACGATAATACGAAAATAAGTTAAATAATTTATATTATAATATTTAAAACTTTATTATAAATTTAGAAATATGTATAATATTTTATCTTTATTATTTCAGTGGTTTATATTAATCATGTTGTCCTTTTTATTTATGTTATAAATATATATATAATATATTTATAATATGACTAAAAAGGACGGAAGATAATAATTTTCTGTTATTTCTTTCTAATTTTAAAATAAGTTAGAATTAGGTTATATTAAGTTAATTTTACGTCGAGAATACGTCGATTTTACGTAAATTTTACATAAATATAATTTTGCAAATTTCGATATAGTTATAAAACAGGGAAAAATAACGTAAATTTAACCTAATATTTAGGTAACTTTTACTCTCATTTAGGTACTCACGACGTAAAATTTACGTAATTTCGAGGTAAATTATTAGGTTATTTCGACTTCCTTAAAATCTATGACGTAAAATTTACGTAAAATTAACCTATTTTGTTGCTTGGGTAGTGAATATAACATTCCTTTGTAACATTATAATATTTTCATGGTCACAAAGAATTGAAATGAATTAAATTATGCTGATATTGCACATCACACGAAAATTTATGAATATAATATTCGTAAAGTACACATGCACTATATTGATATACACTACCAAAATGTCAATAGGAATTACAATAGAAATTAAAATATATTTTATATTTTATCATTAACTTATAAACTTTTCAAATTAAACAATTGTAAATTGTATTGGTTTTATTTTTCACTATAATTATACAATGTTAAAATTTTAACAAATAGTATAATTTTCATTCGAAATTGGCAAATGTTGTAATAATGATTTGGCTTCTCCACTCAAGTTGCTATTCAGATAAAACATTTTATCTGAGTTTGACATTGCTGTATTATTGATCAGCTGCGCTTATGTATGGTAGAATTGCTGCCAGTTTAAATAATCACCATCAAATATTGGAATAGTAATCTTTGGTAATCTTAATTGTGTTTGTTGCGACTGATTTCAATGGTTGATAACAACTGACATTGCTGCTAAATTTTCTGATAATTTGAGGATTGTGTTTTGTACAACTTCTTCCAAATCATAATAATTGGTCATAGATACTCCTCCATGCTGCGTTGCATCAGATTCCATATCAACCAATTCCCAAATTGATAGATTCAGTTCTGTGATAGTTGACCAATAAGTATTTATATTGTTATTTTTTAACTCATAATATTGTTTTGAGTGCTGATCCGCTGACCTTGAATTTATTTGTTGAAGTAAATGTTTCAACATTGTGATGACTGAATTTTGTCGTTTGATTAACATCTGAATTTTGTCATTATTGGAATCTTGATTTACATATGGATTGAATGCGAATTCGACGGTAGCGGTAGCTGGCTTAGCTTGAATCGTCTGATTTATATCAATTGGTGTAGTCTTTTCTTCTTTATCAACTTGAATAATTTCACTTTCACCTTTTTGTTCTTGCGATGCTTTCTCTAATTTATTAATGTTAAACTTTATTTTTTCTGTTAAATGATCAACACCTTCTTTCACTTGATCGTAATAATTGGTTTTAAAATAAGTATGCGATGCATTTCGCGTATCAAGTCTTAACACTTCATTATGATTTTGTGAAAATTCACTAAATTGTTCATTCAATCCCTTCAATTTTTTCTTATAATAATCCAATGTTCGTCTACTTATTGGATCTTTTCCCACATTTATTATAAATTGTTCAATATTTTTTCCTAATACACTCTGCTGAGCAATTAATTCTTCAAATTTGTCCATATTTGCCTTGTAATTATGACACAATTAAATAATTATGGGGGTTTTTTTTTTTAAATTAGATTCACTCTTTTTATTTATAATAAAGCTATTCAGATTTTTTCTGGTTCAATTATTCAGATTTTATCACAATTAATTTAAAATGTATGTCTATTTTACTTTCCCTTTTATGAATTCACACTTCCAGTATATAGGTATATTTATATAAATATATATATATATATATATATATCTCCTCACCTCGCCATAACTCCTGAAAGGTCTTGACGAGTACATCTCATTGGACGGTAGTCCGGGGGGCGCCGTGGGTCATGTCGGGCGCAAATCGGGGCAATGTGGGGCCCCATAATATAAAAAATCATGTGGGGTATCAAATGAAAGGTCTTGACGAGTACATCTCATTGAGCGGTAGTCCGGGGGGCGCCGTGGGTCATGTCGGGTCCAAAACGGGGGCAATGTTGGGCTCCATAATACAAAAAATCATGTGGGGTATCAAATGAAAGGTCTTGACGAGTACATCTCATTGAACGGTAGTCCGGGGGGCGCCGTGGGTCATGTCATGCCTAAAACGGGGGCAATGTTGGGCTCCATAATACAAAAAATCATGTGGGGTATCAAATGAAAGGTCTTCAAGAGTACATCTCAATGGGGGTAGTCGGGGGGCGACGAGGGTCATGCCGGTGCCCAAAACGGGGGCCATGTTGGACCCCATATTACAAAAAATCGTGAGGGGTATCAAATGTAAGGTTTTGAAGTGTACATCTCAATGGGGTGTATTTCGTGGGGCGCCGTGTGTCATGTAGGGGCTAAAATGGGAGCAATGTGGGGCTCCATCATACAAAAATCATGTGGGGTATCAAATGAAAGGTCTTCAAGGGTACATCTCAATGGGGGTAGTCGGGGGGCGACGAGGGTCATGCCGGGGCCCAAAACGGGGGCCATGTTGGACCCCATATTACAAAAAATCGTGAGGGGTATCAAATGTAAGGTTTTGAAGTGTACATCTCAATGGGGTGTATTTCGTGGGGCGCCGTGTGTCATGTAGGGGCTAAAATGGGGGCAATGTGGGGCTCCATCATACAAAAATCATGTGGGGTATCAAATGAAAGGTCTTGAAGAGTACATATCGTTGGGTGGTCCATTGGGCACGTGGGGCCTAAAATTAAAAAAAATCATGTTGGGTATCATATGGAAGGTCATGAAGAGTACATCTTAGGTCAAACGGGCCCAAGACCAGTTAACGGGCCCAAGACCAGTTAACAGAAAATGAAAATGTTAAATGTTGAAATTAACAGAAAATGTAAATTTAACAGAAAATGTAAAATTTAACAGAAAATGTGGAATTTAACAGAAAATGTAAAATTTAACAGAAAAATTAAAATTTAATAGAAAGTGTCAAATTTAACAGAAAAATGTAAAATTTAACAGAAATTGTAAAATTTAATAGCCGATGTAAATTTAACAGAAATTGTAAAATTTAACAGAAGAAGTAAATTTAACAGAAAATGCAAATTTAACAGAAAATGTAAAATTTTAAAAGAAATGTAAAATATATTGCAAAATGCAAAATTTAACAGAAAATTAAAAATTTTACAAAAAATGTAAAATTTATTACTTTCCCTTCTATGAATTCACACTTCCAGTATATTTATTACTTGCCCTTTTATGAATTAACACTTCCAGTATGTCGGTATTTCGGTATCTCCTCACCTGGCCATAACTCTTAAACGGCTTGTCCGATTGAGCTCAAATTTGGAAGTTTGGTGCCCTATAAATTTGGGGTCTTTTTGATGAGGGGGAAGGGGCACGGAGGGCCGCTTAAATTTTTAAATGTACCTAAAAAAGCATGCCGGGACCCAAAACGGGAGCAATGTTGGACCCCACCACACAAAAATCATGTGGGGTATCAAATAAAATGTTTTGCAGTGTATATCTCAATGGGGTGTATTTCTTGGGGCGCCGTGGGGGCAATGTTGGGCCCCATCTTACCAAAAACCATGTGGGGTATCAAATGAAAGGTCTTCAACAGTACATCTCAATGGGTAGTAACCCGGACGGCGTCGTGAGTCATCTCGGGTCCAAAACGGGGGCAATGTGGGGCTCCATCATACAAAAATCATGTGGGGTATCAAATGAAAGGTCTTGAATAGTACATATCGTTGGGTGGTCCATTGGGCACGTGGGGCCTAAAATTAAAGAAAATCATGTTGGGTATCATATGGAAGGTCATGAAGAGTACATCTTAGGTCAAACGGGCCCAAGACCAGTTAACGGGCTCAAGACCAGTTAACAGAAAATGAAAATGTTAAATGTTGAAATTAACAGAAAATGTAAATTTAACAGAAAATGTAAAATTTAACAGAAAATGTGGAATTTAACAGAAAATGTAAAATTTAACAGAAAAATGAAAATTTAATAGAAAGTGTCAAATTTAACAGAAAAATGTAAAATTTAACAGAAATTGTAAAATTTAATAGCCGATGTAAATTTAACAGAAATTGTAAAATTTAACAGAAGAAGTAAATTTAACAGAAAATGCAAATTTAACAGAAAATGTAAAATTTTAAAAGAAATGTAAAATATATTGCAAAATGCAAAATTTAACAGAAAATTAAAAATTTTACAAAAAATGTAAAATTTATTACTTTCCCTTCTATGAATTCACACTTCCAGTATATTTATTACTTGCCCTTTTATGAATTAACACTTCCAGTATGTCGGTATTTCGGTATCTCCTCACCTGGCCATAACTCTAAACGGCTTGACCGATTGAGCTCAAATTTGGAAGTTTGGTGCCCTATAAATTTGGGGTCTTTTTGATGAGGGGGAAGGGGGCACGGAGGGCCGCTTCAATTTTTAAATGTACCTAAAAAAGCATGCCGGGACCCAAAACGGGAGCAATGTTGGACCCCACCACACAAAAATCATGTGGGGTATCAAATAAAATGTTTTGAAGTGTATATCTCAATGGGGTGTATTTCTTGGGGCGCCGTGTGTCATGTAGGGCTAAAACGGGGGCAATGTTGTGTGGGGTATCAAATGAAAGGTCTTCAACAGTACATCTCAATGGGTAGTAACCCGGAGGGCGTCGTGAGTCATCTAGGGTCCAAAACGGGGGCAATGTGGGGCCCCAGCATACAAAAAATCATGTGCGGAATCAAATGAAAGGTGTTGAAGAGTACATCTCAATAAGGGTAGTCCGTGGGGCACATTCGATTATACGGGGGCCCAAAGGTGGGTAATGTGGGCCCATTATACAAAAATCATGTGGGGTATTAATTGAAAGGTCTTGAAGAGTATATTTAAATGAGCGTAGTCCGTAAAGGCACACTGGGTTACATGAGGTTCCAAAAGGGGGTCATGTGGGTCAACAAGGCCTTAAATCATAAAAATATCGTGTAGGGTATCAAATGAAAGGTCGTGCAGAGTACATCTCGTTGGCCCAAAATCTGTTCCGAGAGGTACTCTGGGTCTTGTGGGGCCCATAATGCAAAAAGACTTGAGAGGTATCAAATAAAAGGTATTGAAGAATACATCTCGTTGCGCAGTCCGTGGAGCTTCATAATTCATGTTAGGGCCCAAAACCTGTGTCATGTGAGGGCCCATCATAAAAAAATCGATGGGGCATCAAATAAAAGGTCTTGAAGCGTAGTCCGAGCAGTACCCTGGGTCATGTGAAGCCGATTATACAATGAGTAGCTCAAACAAATCATACCCAAGTTGTCAAAGTAATTAAATATTTTTAGTCGGTTAAATGAATAAATATTTGACCGACTAAAGTGTGTAAAATAAAAAATATAAATAAAAAAAGTTTTTTAAAAATACTTTCCCTTAAAGAAATATTCAACTAAAAAGTAATAAACAAGCAAATAATACCACATCAATGTATCCCTGAAATTCTTCTAGTATCCCTTAAATTGAGCAACTGTCAACAATAGTAAGGGAAAGGTAGACCTCTTTATAAATGGCATTAATTCTGATAAGGTCTACTTTCCCTTACTATTGTTGACAGTTGCTCAATTTCAACGGGAAAGTACATTGATGTGGTATTATTTGCTTGTTTATTACTTTTTAGTTGAATATTTCTTTAAGGGAAAGTATTTTTAAAAAACTTTTTTTATTTATATTTTTTTTTATAATCACGTCGGGGTCACCAAAATTTTATGTATAATTTATCAAGTATTCCTATTTTGGAATACTCAATCTTTTTTATGTCTGTGGATTCCAGCACTCATAAATAAAACCACAAATTGTCAATTTACTAATTTATTACAAAATTATTCTTTAACAAAACACGATTTTACTACTTTGCTCTACAAATATTATTTTAGAAATTCTTATCAAAATTATTTTACACCAAAAAATTACTACTTAAAAAAACTTATCAAAATTATTATTTTACTTTGACATATATGTACATATAAAACCAACGATATAGAAGATATATGGATAGAGCATAAATATAAAAATTTGAAGCCACGCCGGGTATAGTTGTCTCTTTTTTTGCTAGCCGAATTGTCAAAATATAAAAATGAGAAATTAGGGGCGGATTAGGTTTTTTTTAATTCGGGCATAAATTTTTAAGGAGATAATTTTTTTTTTTTTTTGAAAAATACAAGTAAAGATCATCCTAAGGAATATTTTAGGTCGCGCAACGATAATTATACAAATGGAAAGTAAAATAGAGTAATTTGTTTAGCTAGTTAATATTGTTAATTTATATTGAGACTCTTAAACTTAAAAAAATAAGCCAGCCCTGTAAATCTAAAATCAGCTGTTATAATATTTTTCATATTATTAATTTGACACTTCGGCGAGAAAAAGGAAAGAGAACTACCAAAATCGTGGCTTCATAAACAATTTTTCAATATATTAAAATTTTAATGTGTTAAAAAGAGAGGGAACATTTATGCCCTATCCATATATCTTCTATATCGTTGTATAAAACAAACTAGTCAACTCAACTGATCAATTATTTCTACTGAATGAACAATTAGCATGTATTTAAAATTTTTCTTATTTAAATATTTATACAATTTAAATTACCAAAACTACAGGTTAGAATATTAATTTTTTTTATATTACATAGTGCATGTGTAGTGTACTTAGTGAATATAACATTCCTTTGTAACATTATAATATTTTCATGGTCACAAAGAATTGAAATGAATTAAATTATGTGTGGGATTGTACTGATATTGCACATCACACGAAAATTTATAAATATAAATTCGTAAAGTACACATGCACTATATTGATATACACTACCAAAATGTCAATAGGAATTACAATAGAAATTAAAATATATTTTATATTTTATCATGAACTTATAAACTTTTCAAATTAAACAATTGTAAATTGTATTGGTTTTATTTTTCACTATAATTATACAATTAATAAAAACAACTCTAAAATTTTGTAAATATAAACATTATTTAATTATTATTGCCGATTGTTTTCTATTTTTTAATATTTATTGTAATATCACCACTTTAATAAAAGTTTAATAATAAAAAAATTAGAAAAATTAAAATTCTCGGTCTTCGGCTTGATATTGTTTACATTCTTATAGTATCCCTTTAAGAAAATAAACGAATTACGTACCGCTTCTGAACCGCCTTTTCACCAATACATGCACAAAAAACCAGTTTAGGTCGAAGAGTAATAAAAAATTTTTTTTGTGAGTAGTCATTTATAAGAAATAAAACATAGGCACAATTTTAATTTCATTCTAACAATTAGACGTGTTTTTATTAATTTACAATAAGTAAAATTAAAATATTTAATACGCTAAAAATAATTTAATGTGAAAGTGAAAAAAATATATATGACGAAGTAGTCCGTGTAACTAGGAATATTAGTGCTATTCATAAAAATATTAATATTGAAGACCTAGAAAGAGTTAGAACATTAGCCACAAGTAAAATTTATATCCTGATTGTTTGTATTAATTATTTTTATAATATACATTTTCAACCAAAAAACTAAAAATATTTGTTTTTTTTATTTTGAATAAAAAAAAAATTCCAGATTTTTTATTTATATGGACAAAATCAGTACACAACCGAACCGCATTGGTGATTCGCTAGAGAACCGCCTTGGCGATTCGCCAGCAAACCGATTAAATGTAGTCTAGGCGGCGTACTAATACATATCCCTTTAAGAAAATAAACGAATTCGCTTTTGGCGAACCCAAAACGTACCGCTTCTGAACCGCCTTTTCACCAATACATTCACAAAAAACCAGTTTATGTAGAAGAGTAATAAAATATTTTTTTTTGTGGTAGTCATTTATATAGGCACAATTTTAATTTTATTCTAGCAATTAGACGTGATTTTAAATTTAAAAAAATATATATATATATTATACGATTTAGTCCGTGAAATTAGGAATATTAGTCTTATTCATAAAAATATTAATATTAAAGTCCTAGAAAAAAGTAAAATTTAAATCCTGATTTTTTTATTAATTATTTTTATAATATACATTTTCAACCAAAAAAGTAAAAATATTTGTTTTTTTTTTATTTTTAATTAAAAAAATTCCAGATCTTTTATTTATATGGATAAAATCAGTACATAAACAAACCGTATTGGCTATTCGCTAGAGAACCGCCTTGGCGATTCGCCAGCGAACCGCTTAAATGTAGTCTAGGCGGCGTACTAATACATACACAACACTTCGTTTTTTTTCTAATCTTTGGCGAATCGCCAAAGCGGTTCGCCGGCGAAGTCTTGTATGAAGAAATGACTTCGCCAGCGGTTCGTTTTTTTTAAAGGGGTACAACACTTTGTTTTTTTTTAATTTTCGCCAAAACGGTTCGCCGGCGAATTCTTGTATGAAGAAATGACTTCTCCAGCGGTTCATTTACGGTTCGCTTTTCTTAAAGGGATAGTAAATGAAAATGTCATCTGACTCAGATACCAGCAACGCTTTATGCCCTGAATGCAATGCCGTAGTTGCCGGCGAAGACAAAGCGCTTTACTGCGAAGGCTTATGCCGGCGCTGGTTTCATTGCGCTTGCCTTAATATGTCAAATAAGCATTACGATTGTCTTATGGCGCTTGCGGAAAATGCTATCTGGGCCCCTCGGATCGCATCAACTTCATTAAATGGAAGAAGACTAAAGGCATCTTGCCTCTAGATCTAAACAAAACAACTAAATCTTAACCAAATCTGTTGGAAAAATTTGATACCCTCAAAGATGATATTAATAATAAAAAGGTTTCCTTTGAGATATCGCTCAAATTTGTTTTGGATGAAATTAAACAACTTAAATCTGCTTTTGTCCATCAACCAGAGCAAAATAATACGGAAGTTGCTATAAATGTACAAAACAAAAAAAATCGGATTAAACCAAAAATGTAATCTAAGGACCAAGAAAATTGCGGAGCACCATAAAAACTAGTAGCTGAAAAAACATTAAGCTCATCTGAATCGATTACGGTTTCGGATGCCAACACAACATTGGTAAAGTCAATTGATCAACCTAAACCTGTCGATAAACGCTTTAAACGACCGGAAATCAATAATACCAAAATTATTAATTCAGTTTCTAAAACTGTGCCTAAAATTCCGCCTGTCTCTGATAACAATACTATTATAATCGACTCTTCAGACGTGGTAGCTACTTCGGGTGATGAAACTGATACCAATATTGTTATCCCGGCTGATGCTCCGAAAACTGTAAGTTGTGACTTACATACTCTAAGAGAGAACCACCGGCTAAACTTTTCATTGCTCGTTAGAGTCTGGTACTACTATATCCGAGATTTTGAATTACATTTCCTATAAAAATGTTGACACATCCAAAACTCGCTACCAATTTTTAACAACTGATAACTTGACGGAAAGAGAAACTGCTTTGTTTAAATTAGCCATGCCAAAAAGCTTGACTTCATCACTTTCAGATAGAAATTTCTGGCCTTTAAACTTATTTATTAGTGAATTTATACCTCGTACTAAAAATGGAAATAAAAATCGCTCTAGTAATCTGCAGCCAAAAAACTAAATGAGATTTCATTCTTTTACCAAAATGTCCGTGGTTTAAGAACGAAATCAACTGAGTTCTTGTTAAATATTAATTACTGTTCATTTGATGTCATCTTGTTAACCGAAACTGGTCTTAATGAGTAATTTTCTAATGCCTCATTTTTCGCACCATCCTATACAGTAAATAGATGTGACGGTTCTGCATTTAATAGTCAGTTTTCGCGTTTTGGTGGTGTGGTAATTGCTATTAGTAATAAATATAAATGTAGCGAAGTACCACTAATCACATTTGAGGATATTGAAATTTGTTGTTCAAAAATATCTATTAATGATTTATTTTGCTTCATTGTAGCTATTTACTTTCCGCAAAATTCGCCTTTCAGCAAAGTTATTCGATACCTGGATGCTATCACCTTCATCACAGGAATAATGCGTCCAAAAGACAAAATTTTCGTACTTGGTGATTTTAATATGCCGGGGATTAAGTGGTCACCAGGTGATGTTGATTCTACATTTTTAAATGCCTCAAATGTTATCACCGAAACTGAAATTGTTTTTGTGGATTCGATTTGGAACAATATAAGCGCATTTCTCAATTAAAACATCTTATATATAATGCCTATATCCGTCACATAAGAGATGCTGAACATAAGATCAAAAATGATCCTAAAAAATTCTGGAAATTCATTAAAAGCAAAAATTGTTCTGATGGTTATCCTAAAACAATGTCTTTCAATGGTAACAGTTCGGATAACTCGGCTTGTATTAGTGACATGTTTTCTGATTTTTTTAATTCAGTTTATGTTCAGAATGATAATCAAATTGATTATGAGTTTTTAAATTCTTACTCTAATAAAATTAAAGGAAACCAAAAAATCTGTTAAAAATGGTTTTTGTTTTCCTTTAATTCTCTTAAATAGATCGACCATATAATAATGTTGGTTTTCGGGTGAACAGAAAAAAATATTTACGAAAATTTCCGAATTGGAATTTTTTTTTACTGAAAATAGTTTTTTTCGAGAGAACAGAATCTCTTGTTTTGCGAAAATCATTTCAATTTGGAAATGAGCACAATAATTCAGTCCGAAAAGTGCATAATATATATTCTATATTTAGATATTTGTTCAATTACTTGTTTCCGAATCGAACACTGTGATACCGTATATTTTCTGTTCACTTGCAAAACCATAATATTAATCGATTAAAATAAAATAAAAAGCAATAAGTGTGGCTAATAATATTATATAAACTGTGTTTAATTAAAAAAACATATTTTTTTTATTGTAATAAAATTGTGAAGGCACATTAAATGAATTTTAAGATTCCATAAAATATCCTCAAGTAAAAATAATAATTATTAATAACTATAAAAAAAAATAACTTATCTGTGAATATCAAATTTCTTTTTTTTTAATACATACTTAGAGTAAAATAAAATAGCTGCCTAATAAAAATAAAATATTATATACATATATATAAAAAAACCGATTAGTCTTATGTAGAATTTATGGATGAAAGGAACTTTAATAAATTTTAAAGATTAAATGTGGATTTAATAAATTGTAAAATACAGAAAAGTTCAGATTAATTAATTTATGTTTTGATTTTGAAATCATTATTGTTTTTTTTACTGTTTATTGTGATTTTCGTTTTCTATCAAATTTGTGTACAGAAAAAATTTAACTTTTCGAAATTTAGCTAAAAATTGAAATAATTTTTTCTCTTCCACAAATTTATTCTGACTCTTTTTTTTATATATTATTGTTGTGAATTGAGGCACCCTGTGCTTCAATTCACAACGGAAATTATAAAATTCCAATTCATTTCAAATTAATTAAATTATTAAATTTAATTAATGAAAAACAAAAGTTTCAAATTACGCGTTGCTCGTGCACAGAGAAATAATTTAATTCAATAAATAATAATTTCTCTGTGCTGACAACGCGTAAAACTAATTAACCAATCGAATTAAAATTAATTTAAATTATTTTGTTGGAGAAGCTGATTGGTTTTCCAAAAAATTATTGGAAAGATTTTGGAAAGCCAAAAAAGCTCTCCAACAAAATAAAATAGAAAGAAAAATAAAAAAAAGGCAGTTGATCGGTTAGTCAGACGATCGAATAAATTAAATTGGTTAATTAAAGAAAAATAAAGTTTCAATTTTAAATAGTAAATTAAATTAAAAGGCCAGTCGATTTAAACTTAAAATCTAAAAATTAGTCAAAGTCAGTAGTGATTCTGTTAAAAAGTTTAAACTTTAAATCTAAAAATTAGTAAATTTATGAAAAACCTAATTAAAATTAAATGTTGGACATTAACATTATCAAAACAAAACTTAATGTATTATACCAAAAAATTAGATAGTGTATTTACTAAATTAAAAATAAGTTAAGGAATGAAATAACTTAATAAAAATTGTAATAAATAGAATAAGTGAAAGATTAATAAAAACACATTTTATATAAAAACAAGGGAGTTTAATTAAAAATTAATAAAAAAAAAAAAGATTGAGTTAGAACAATTATAATACAAAATTAAAAGGTAATAATAAGAAATAAGGTAAAATAAAAGATTTTTGATTGTAATATATTAGAAACATTACATTGGCGCTGCGGACAGGATTTATGACCCCTAAAATAAAAAATTACTAAAATTCAAAAAAAAAAAAAAAAAAAAAATAACCCATAAATCGTAATATAAAAAAAGCATATATAAATTATTGTTGTTGTTTAAAATTTTTTTTATAAACTAATGTCGCAAAATTCAAAACCCCCAACGTTGGCGCAATCAATTTTAAAATTTTCAAAGAGAATATCAACATTTTCATTTTTAAATTCAAGTCCGGAATTTGAAAATTCGGACGAACAAACTAAAACAAACGTAGAAAATATAGAAGCGGAACCAAATTTAGAAGTATTGGATAGAAATAATTTTGTTGATTTTTTACATCAAGTACAAGGAGAACGAATATCAGAAAAAAGAAAAAGTTTTAGAACATTGAGGTCAGGAGTAAAATATAACAGAATTGGCCCAATAAGGAAAACAAGAAAAACTAGAAGAAATAAAGTTATAATTGCCAAAACGGAAAGGAAAAGTTTGAATATAAAAACAAGTGACAAGATGAATCCAATAAACGACCCCCATTATTTTAATTTCCAAAAGGTAAATAATACAAATAGAACAATAAATAAACCGGGACCATCAGGATTAAACTCGACCCCTATTCCACCACCACCACCAGTGGCACACCGATATGAATACGTTGCGGAAAATTTTACAAACGACAACTCGTATCATTTGGAACCAACATTGTTACCAGTGGAAAAAATAATAAAAACATTTTTAGTACAAGTTCCAACATTTTCGGGTGTAGGGTTGGACATTGAGAATGAGTTGAACAATTTTCTCGAATTAGCTCATCAAGCGTACGAATTGACAAGAGATGAACAAAAGGGAATATTATTAAGAATTTTAATAACAAGTAAACTGACTGGTGCAGCCAACGCACTTTTCAGATATGCCAACGTTGAAAACTTTAACCAATATAAAGATATTTTACGTAATCGTTTCATAGAGAGTAAAGATATGGCTACATTAGCATCAGAAATGATGGGAATGTATCAATACGAAAACGAATCAGTGGAATTATTTGGGGAAAGATTAGCAGAAAAATTGGCGGCATATAGAAATAGAGTCAATGAAAGGTATCAAAACGAGGGACGAGCCTTAATAAACGAAATGGAAATAACCGCAAAAAGAATATTTTTAGGAGGACTGCGTTCATCAGAATTGAAACAATATTTAATTTTTAAAAACCCCGAAAACTTAAGAGTGTCCATAGGAGCGGCTCGACAGTACTTGAATGAAACAAGGAACTTAGGAAATATAGGGAGTTCGGATAAAAATAGTAGTAATAATCAAGGGGACCAAATGATGAATTTATTAACCAATATGATGAACAAATTAAATGAAAATGGCGGACATGGGCAACAACCAAATAATAACCGGTTAAATCATGGAAACAATTTTAGAAATAATAGTAATAATAATTATTTCCGGGGAACAACAGGTAACTTTAAATACAACAACAACAACAACAATAATGCACAATTTACAAATAATAATAATTATAATAATAATAATAAACAATTCTCAAACAATAGTAGCAACAATAATTTTAATAACAACAATAAGACCCCTAACAGAAATTACAACATGGTTAGTGGTAATAATTTTCCAACTAACAATAAAAATAATACAAACAATTATAATAGTAATTATAATAATAATTACAATAACAATCGGAATAATAATAGTAATAATAATAATGGTAACAACAAAGTGCCATTTAAAGGGCCAACAACTAACAATATTAAATGTTTCAAGTGTGGTAAACCGGGACATATTAGTAGAGAATGTACTTGGGAAGCACCACAAAATATAAATTCTTCAATTCTACGATGCACACACTGCGGAATGAATGGACATACTTCCACTCATTGTTTCAAATTGCGATCAGGAAATGTCAATACAACAAATCAGAGAGTACTTGCATTAGACAGTGAAAGTATAGCTGGAAATCAATGTGACTGGTGTGCACGAAAAGGTCATAAAATCGTGCATTGCGAAGCACGTCAAGCATATGAATCTAAAAAAGCGTTGGAATCGGGAAACGAGGATGGAGTGAACTAAAAAAGCCCAGCTCATTCCTCCAAAAGGGCGAAGAAACCACCTTACAGGAGCCCATAGTTCAATTATCATTAGATATAGCTAAAAAAGATAAAATTAAATTATTGGTAGATACGGGAGCACAAGTTAGTTTGATAAAAAATACAACTTTAAAAAAAGGAACACCTATACTAACAAATGATAAAACAAATTTAAGTACAATAACAAAAAATGTAAGCTCCACTATAGGTTCCTGTGAAGGAAAATTTTTATTAGGAAATAATTTCACTTGCAAATTTCAAGTCACAGATAATGACATAAATTTACCTGTTGATGGTATTTTAGGAAATAATTTTTTATCTTCAAATTGTAATATTTTAGGACCAGAACAAAAACTTCATTTTCCAAAAACGGAAAATAATACAACAGAATTCTGTATTCCATTTATAAGGAAAAATAAAATAGGTATAATAAATTCGCATTACATTGAGAATCCATTTAAACAATTAGATCAAGTTAAAATAAAAGAAATTCAGGGAATTTTCGACAACATAAAAAGTAAGTTTTATAAAAATAAGGATGAAATCTTATTAGACGAAGATAAATCCAAGGTAAAAGAAGAGGAAGAGAAAGTGATTAAGAAAAAGGAATTTTTTAACATTACTGAAGAAAATGTTGAAAAAATTGTTGAAATAAAAGAAGAAATAAATGATGAAATTATATTAGTTAATGCGGAAATCACAGATGATTCAGTGGAAGTTAGTGATAGTGATTTAAATAATAAAATAAATGTTGGAGAAATTTATGGAGAAAAAATTTAAACAGGAAATATTTTAAATGATGAAAAGATTATAATGGATAACGTTAATGTAAAAAATGTAATGAGAAAAAATGGAGAAATATGGATTCCGGCGCGTATGGAAAAATTAATAAGTTTACCTACAACAGAAATGGGAGAATTTTTTTGTAAAGCACAACAACTAAAACCAGGTGTATTATTAGGAAATTGTTTGGTTGAAGCAAAAAACAATACGGTAAAGGTATGTATAGCCAACGTAAGTAATGAAGAAGTAAAAATTGAAGATATAAAACTTAAATTGACTCCTATAGAAAATTTTCATATAAGACCCCTAAAAAATGAAACTTCTAAGTATAAAAAAAATGGACCCCTAAAGACTCATGAAATTAAAAGCAAAAAAGAAAAAAAACCCCGAGGGAGACGCAAGGATACACCATTGGCGGATATATTTAGATTATTTGAAGAAGACAGCTGTATCAATTATCAGGAAGACGAAACAGAAAATAAAGCTGTTAAAGAGAGAATTGAATCTCTGAAGAAAATTTTAAAAAATAATTCAATATTAACAACAGAAGAACAAAATACAATAGATAAAATTTGTGAAGAATGTAATGACATTTTCCATTTACCAGGAGATAGATTAACTCATACTGATGTTATTACACACAAAATAAGAACGACCCCGGAACAAATACCAATCAATAGCAGGCAGTACAGATTAGCGGAATGTCACAAAAAGGTGATTAATGAAGAAATAAAAAATTTATTAGAAGAAGAAATAATACAACCAAGTCGGAGTCCTTGGAATTCACCTTTACTGGTTGTTCCAAAAAAGGCTGGACCGGAGGGAGAAAAAAGATACAGAGTGGTAGTAGATTTTAGGAAAATTAATGAGGTGACATTGGGAGACGCTTTCCCCCTACCAAGGATAGCAGACATAATAGATCAATTAGGAGGATCTGTGTATTTTTCAACATTGGATCTAGCAAGTGGATACCATCAAGTAGCAGTAGACCCCGAAGACAGAGAAAAAACGGCTTTCAGCACTATTTTCGGACATTACGAATTTAAACGAATGCCTTTTGGCTTATCAGGTGCACCAGCAACATTTCAGCGATTAATGAACCACATTTTATCCGGTTTACAAGGTTTTAAGTGTTTTGTATATTTAGATGACATTGTTATCTATGGAAGAACTTTAAAGGATCATGACGAAAAACTTAGAGCAGTATTTGACAGATTAAGGGAAAATAACTTGAAGCTTCAGCCAGAAAAATGTAAATTTCTCAAGAAGGAAGTTATTTATTTAGGTTATAGAATTACAACGGACGGAATATTACCGAATCCAGAAAAAACAAAGTGTGTTGCTGAACACCCAGTACCTAAAACAACAAAACAATTACAATCGTTTTTGGGGCTGGTAAACTATTATCGTGCAAGTATGCCATTTTTAGCGGAAAAGGGTGAACCATTGTATCAAATGGCATCAAAAAATAAAAAATACGAATGGACAGAGATACATCAGAAGGCGTTTGAGGAAATAAAAAAGTTGTTAACGTCACCACCTATATTAAAATATCCTGATTTTACAAAACCGTTTTTATTAACTACTGACGCCAGTAACCATGCGCTAGGAGCAGTTTTGTCGCAAGGGGAGGTAGGAAAGGATTTACCAATAGCATATGCAAGCAGGGTGTTAAATAAAGCAGAAAGAAATTATGCTACAATAAATAAGGAGATGTTGGCGGTTTATTGGGCAATAAAAAACTTTAGATGCTATTTATTAGGAAAGGAATTTAACATCTATACTGATCATAAGCCACTTATCAGTGAATACAAGAAAAAAGACCCCGAAGGAAAAATAAATAGATGGAAAACGAGATTAGCAGAATATAATTTTAAAATATTATACAAACCAGGTAAATTAAATACTAATGCCGATGCTTTAAGTAGAATTCCAGAAGAGGAGAATAATGAAGTAACAAAGACATTTGCTATAACGAGGGCAAAAACTCGACAAAAAGAAATAGAAATTTTAAATACAAAAGAAGAAAATATAAAGTTGGACAAAACAATGGAAATTGACAAAATGGATGAAACTTTGAATGAGGAACAAGAATTAATACCAGAAAATACCGAAAAAATAATGTTAAACAACAGAGAAGAAATACTAGCTGTTTTAAAGGAATATCATGACTCCCCTTTAGGAGGTCATGCTGGAATCACAAAAACGTATTTAAGGATAAAACAATTTTATTTTTGGAAGAAAATGTTAGCAGATATATACAATTACATTAAAAAATGCCCCAAATGTCAGAAAAATAAAAGAGGTCGGATCACAAAGATGCCAATGATTCTGACAAGGACAGCTTTAAAACCATTTGATCGTGTATATATGGACATAGTAGGACCTTTTCCTATAACTCTAAAAGGGAACAAATATATATTAACATTTCAGGATGATTTAACGAAAATATTGGATGGTATTCCTATTTCAAATCAAGAAGCAGAAACGGTGGCTGAAGTATTTTATACTAAAATAATTTTAAAATATGCACTAATTCCTAAAGAATTATTGACGGATCAAGGTACCAATTTCACTAGTAAACTACTTCAACAATTATGCAAAATATTAAAAATAAAAAAGATTCAGACTACTGCATATCATCCACAAACTAATGGTTCGCTAGAACGTCGACATGGACCACTAGTGGAATATTTAAAAATATTTGTAAATGAAAATCCTCAAACTTGGGATGATTGGGTAGCTGAAGCAACTTCCGTACACAATCACACTCCACACATAGGTACAAAGTTCTCACCTTTATTTGCATTGTATGGTTTTTCGGAGCCTTTACCTAGTAGTCTTAAAAGGCAACCTGAACCTTTATATAATTTTGATGATTTTTGTTTATCAATGAAAGCAAGAATGCAACGAGTACACGAAATAGCGAGAACAAATCTAAATTTAAGCAAAGTTAAATCGAAAATTTATTATGACAAAAATGAAAAGGTAGAAAAATTCGAAATAGGTGATAAGGTATTATTATTGAATCCAGCAAAGATTCACAAATTGAGCGAAAATTGGTTAGGACCATATGAGGTGGTAGGTTCGGATCAAGTAAACTCCTTAATTAAAATTAACAAAAAAGTTAGAAATGTACATAATAATAGATTAAAAAGATGGAAGGATTAAGGAATTTTTTTATATAAGCCACTTCTATAACTAAAGACTAAATCTCTTGTTTTCTTTTGGTATATTTTTAGCACCATGTTTTATTTATTGAAAATTATATTGGGAGTATTATGCATATTAACCAAGGCAGTGCAGGGAACACCATTATCAATTACAAAATTAAATTCAACAGGCGCTTTATTCGAGAGTCAAGGAAATCTATTAATTTATAAAAGTAATATAGAAATTTTTTCAAAATTTAAATTAATACCAATAGAAGAAGTTAATTTGTTCATAGATAATATAGAAAAAATGTTAAATAAATCTTGTTCCTTATTATCTAAAGTACTAAAGGAAAATAATTGTAATTGGTGGTTAGATGATATAAATCATTATGGGAAAATGTTGATTAGTGAAATAACTAAAACAAATCATTTTTTTACCATTAGGAAAAAACGAGGTTTAATAGATGGAATAGGTAGTATTGCAAAAAGTTTATTCGGAACTATGGACGCACAGGACGCTGAGAAAATTTACGGACTAGTAGACAAATTACAGACAGATAACAGTCGAAGATTAGAATTAATAAATAAACATGCAGCAGTTATACGTACAGATTTCGAATTTTTAAAGGACGTGACTTTAAACACAACTAAGGGGTTAAAACATTTAGAGAAAAGAGTTCTGATGTTAGAAGAAAAAATTATAAGGGAAAATAACGCTTTGGGCGCAAAAGTAGAATTAAATTCTTACCAACTAGAAATGGACCAAATAGTAAATATGGCAATGTCAAAATTTGGACAGTTACAAGGATTATTACAAGAACAAGGGGAAATCATAACCGCTTTACAAACAAATAAGCTGCATCCATATATTATGGACTCTACAGTCCTAATAAACATAGTAAATAATATAACGAATGGACAAGGACATGACATATTACATTCAGTTCGGACACTTAACAGAATTACGGTAATAGACGTTAATCATCATGAGGGACAAATAGGAATACGAATTACAATTCCATGGTTGGAAAAAGAATTGTATAAATTGCATAAAATATATCCGGTTCCAGTAGAAATAACAGATCACAATTATGCTATATTAGTTTTGGAATGGGATTTTATTTGTAGTAATAATTGGGGACATTTCTTACATTTTTCATCAAGTGAATTTAAACAAAATTGTATATTACCAGGTAAAAACGGTGATCTAGGTTTTACTATATGTAAACAATTACAACCAAAATTGTTGCAAGCTCCAAAGGATAATTGCGTAATGGAATTGTTTAATCAGCAGGAAAATAATAACATTACCTTTTTTAAAATTTGTCAATATAAAATTACAACAGTAATAACTAACCATCTTATACCATTAAATGAAGAAAACTCATGGTTATATTTGTTCAAAAATGAGCAACAACTCACTAGTTATTGTAATCCAATAACTACCAAAACTATAATATATGGCATAGGAATTTTAAAATTATTAGACAATTGCGTTTTCATCGTGGGCAATTTAGATTTACCATATAGACATACTTTTAAAACAAATACAAACGAAACAGGGATAACAAGTTGGCTTTCTACATCCATTCCAATAAAAAATGAAATAAATCTAAAAATTCTAAAAAATAATACAAAATTATTAAAATCCACGGAAATTACATTAATGGACGCAGGGGAACTTACAAAGGAATTTGACAAAAAGGGGAAAACATTGAGTGAATTGGAACTAGAATGGGAAGAGGAAAACAAAAGGGAAGAAATGACAAATTACCAACACTTAACAAATCGTTGGCAAATAGGAGGGCTAGGTAGTTTAGTGGTTTTAATAATAATATATGTTATTTACAAAATTATTATTAATCGTTGTAAGAAAACTAATAATAAAGTTCAGAAACCGGATCAATCTAATGGGTCTAT
The DNA here is from genome assembly GCA_949752835.1 of Empis stercorea. Lineage (NCBI taxonomy): Eukaryota > Metazoa > Arthropoda > Insecta > Diptera > Empididae > Empis > Empis stercorea. The sequence goes on from OX457089.1 coordinate 34,794,213, forward strand.
CCCATTAGCTACTATATCTGAAAAGAAACTCGTGGGACCAGGTACTGTAAACGCAATAGGCAATAGTTCGAAAACTTTGAATTTTTCACAGTTATCTTTTCCTACACCGGAATTACCGGTACTTCACAACTCTTAAGTTGAATAATTAACTAATTATTAACTAATAAATAAAACCCCTATATAATAGAATTAACTAATAAATAAAACCTCTATATGATAGAATTAACTAATAAATAAAACCTCTATATGATAGAATTAACTAATAAATAAACCTCTATATAATAGAATTAACTAATAAAAAAAAAACCTCTATATGATAAAATTAACTAATAAATAAAACCTCTATTAACTAATAAATAAAACCTCTATATGATAGAATTAACTAATAAATAAAACCTCTATATGATAGAATTAACTAATAAATAAACCTCTATATAATAGAATTAACTAATAAATAAAACCCCTATATAACAGAATTAACTAATAAATAAGACCCCGATATAATAAAGATAACTAATAAATACGATCGCTAGATAGTAATAAGATATATAGAAAAAACAAAACTCCTAAAATATTTTTTTTCAATTAGATTCGTAAACAATAAGAAAAGCAAAACAGGGAATAACGAAGAGAAAAGAAAACAGAGAATAAGAAAATAAAAATTTTATTCATTTTTTTTAACAAAAAAAAATATATTTTTTGATTCAATTTTTTTTATTTATATTCAATATTCAAAAAATTTATATTCAAAAAATTTTTAATTTTTTAATATTATTTTTGTGACATTTTTTTATATTAGTTTTTTTTTGTCATTTTCAATTACATTTTTTTATTAATAAAATTTTTTAATTTGCAAGTGTTTTTGATGTTTTAATATAATGAAGTTTGTTTTCGCATTTTTTTTGATGGTTTTATTTTTAAAATTTCCTAAAAAAGAAAGGAAATTTTTATTATTTTTTTTTATTGCAATAAATTAACAGAATAACTAACCTTTATTGTATGTCATTGTAAAATTTGTAATATTTTCGTCGCTTGGACAGGTTGCGGGGCAGGGACACTCCCGGATGTAGGTGGGAGTAGTGGTATGTAAGGTGTTCTTTGCGGCTAAAGGGCCGCTTACATACCACGCACTGCCATGCCTTCTGAGGGTTATGAGTCATAAGGTGACGGGTGAAATGCCCCTTATGACTCGTTTCATACCCACAGAGGGCACACAACCGGGAACGGCCCGCTGCACTAGGCCGAGTAGCCTGGCCGGCCCGGTCGACCGCAACCTCCTCAATAGTTGTTTCGAGGGCCTCAACATTGATATTGTCACCGATGGTAATTAATTCGGTCTCAATATTTTCTTAAGGAAATTTTTACTACATTGGCGCTGCGGACAGGATAGGAATTACGTTTCCTATCCGAAAAAGACTTGTGTGCGGTAAAACGGTTCGAAATTTAAAATACATAAAAAAAATTTTTTTTACAAATTTTACGAAAATTACAACGCAAAAAACATACATTTTAACAAAAAAGTGAAAAAAAAAATAGCAGAACAACGAAGTACAAATAACAGTAGCAGATCAACAAATAAGGCAGTGAAAAAAAAACAATAACAAAAAAAATCAACGTAAGAAGCAGATCAACAAATTTATTATGTAAGTAAAAAAAAATCTAAAATATTTTTCTTTTCACCCTATATAACTTTAAAAAAAATTTTTTGTCCTCTTATGACAAAATAATATATATACATACATACTTATAATTAAAATTAGCAAATTTTCTTGTTGAAAATAAATAATTTCGTAATTTTTTGTTTTTTTTAAATTTATAATAAATTTTTTTTTAAGGTAATTAACCGCAATTTCAATTTATCATTGCAAAAAAACAAAACCAAAATACTTTTTTTTTCAATTACACTTACTTAACAAAATATTTTATAATCATTGCATACCTTTAGGAGATAAATAAAACATTTTTGGGTATTTTTTTAAAAAAAACTAAAAAGAACTTTTAGAAGTACATATAATAATAAAGTTTTAAAAAAAAATTATATATATTCATCGTCTTAATTTGGATTGGTCTTTATAATAAAATTTAAGAAAAAAAAAATATGTATTAATAAAATTTTATAACTATATTGAATTGGATTTCTGTTTTTTTTTTTCGACCCCTAAAATATAATTATGCTAAATTTACATTTTATATCAAAATTTCATTAATTTTTTTTGTTCGTAATGACGAAAATTATATATGCATATATATAAAGGGATATATATATATATATTTTCAAAATACGTTTGATCATTTTTATATAAAATATTGTTGTCAACTTAATTGATATTAATATTAATATTTTAAATGACGTACGTAAGTTTCATTAGAACAAAGCGCGTTTTTTTTTGTAAAAGCATTCATATTATGAAAATTTATCAACAATTTTTTTTTGGAATTAAAAATAAATTTTATTGCATAATTTTAGGAGTTAGGGAATTTATATTTTTTTTTATGTCGAAAAAATTTTTTTATTGCATATATTCAGGAATAAAAATAAAATAAATAAAAATGAGTATTTTATTTTAAATAATTTTATTAAATTGGAATGATTTTCGTTAAATAAGATAAAATTTAAATTAAAAATAATTTTTAGGAAAAATACAACCACAATTTTTCGAGCTTAAAATTTTTTTCAGAATACAAAATTCGACCCCTAAAAAATAAGTATACAAATTTTTTTTCACTTTTACTGAAATTTAATAAAATTATGACCCCTAAATCATAATATAAAAAAAAGGGCGTATTTACATTGTTGTTGTTGTAATATTTTTTTTTAACAAGGAAACTAATGTCGCAAAAATCAAAAACCCCAACTTTAGCGCAATCTATTTTAAAATTTTCGAAGCGAATTTCTACTTTTTCATTTCTAAATTCAAGTCCAGAATTTGAAGATTCGGACGAAAAAACTAAAACAAACATCGAAAATATAGAAGAAGAACCAAATTTAGAAGTATTAAATAAAAACAATTTTTCTGATTTTTTACACCAAGTGCAGGAAGATAGAGTGTCGGAAAACAGGAAAAGCTTTAGAACATTAAGATCCGGGGTAAAATATAATAGAATTGGTCCAATAAGAAGACCTAAAAAAGCAAGGAAAAATAAAGTGATTATTACTAAAACGGAAAGAAGAAGTTTAGATATTAAAAAACCCAACAAAATGAATCCAGTAAATGACCCTCATTTCTTTAGCAACGGAACAATGAATAGGCCAGGACCGTCAGGGTTAAATTCGACCCCTATTCCGCCTCCACCACCACGTCAGTTACCCGTACAACTTGAGTACAACGCGGAAAATTTCACTAATGACAACTCTTATCATTTGGAACCAACGCTCCTACCGGTTGAAAAAATTATTAAGACATTTTTGGTACACGTTCCAACATTTTCAGGTGTAGGGTTGGACATTGAAAACGAACTAAACAATTTTCTGGAATTGGCTCACCAATCATACGAGTTAACGAGGGATGAGCAAAAAGGCATACTTTTACGGATTTTAATTACCAGTAAATTAACAGGTGCGGCCAACGCTCTCTTTAGATATGCCAACGTCGAAAATTTTACACAATACAAGGATATTTTAAGAAACCGTTTCATAGAAAGTAAAGATATGGCTACTTTAGCCTCGGAAATTATGGGAATGTACCAATATGAAACGGAAACTGTAGAACTCTTTGGAGAACGAATATCCGAAAAATTGGCCGCGTATCGGAACAGGGTAAATGAGAGATATAACAACGAGGGACGAGCATTGATAAACGAGATGGAGATCACAGCAAAGAGAGTGTTTTTGGGAGGACTGCGATCAGCAGAGTTAAAACAATATCTATTATTTAAAAATCCGGAAAATTTACGAGTCTCTATAGGAGCAGCTCGACAATATCTGAATGAAACTCGAAATTTAGGCGGCATTGGAAGTTCTAATACATCAAGCAACAATCAAGCAGTCGTAGGGGATCAAATGATAACATTAATTACAACGATGATGAAAAAATTAAACGAAAATGGACTACAAGCAGAACAACCCAACAAAAACAAATTTAGTAATGGTAATAATCAGAGAAATTTTAGCAATAATAATAACTTTAATAAAAACCAGCAACACAATAATAACATGCGCAATAATTTCAACGCTGGAAGTAGAAATCTAAATAACAACAACAACAACAATTTTAGTAATAATTATAAGCAATTTTCAAATAATAATAATAATAATTTTAATAACAATAAGACCCCGTTCAATAACTATAATAAGACCCCTAATAGATTGAACAATAATAATGGTAGTATGTTTAACGGAAATAACTACCAATCTAATTATAATAGTAATAATAATAATCATAATAATATTAGGAATACAAATATTGCTAACAGAGGACCTAATTCAAATCCTCTTATAAAATGTTTCAAATGTGGTAAACAAGGCCACATAAGTAGAGATTGCACGATGCAATTTCGCGCTCACATAATGAAATAAAACGTTGTAACAACTGCGGAATTAACGGACACGAATCCGCTAATTGTTTAAAACCACGTGCAGGGAATAACGGCGCAAGCCCACAAAGAGTTTTAACAGTAACCAACACGGAAACCACTTGCGAATGGTGTGCAAGGGAAGGCCATAAAATATTAAATTATGAAGCACGTAAATCCTACTAATCTCGAATGCCGTTAGTCTCGGGAAACGAGAATTGAGTGAAATAAAAAAGCCCAGCTCATTCCATACGGAGGGCACAACAACCACCTTACAGGAGCCCATAGTACAATTGGCTTTAGATATAGCCAAAACAGACAAAGTTAAGTTATTAGTAGACACAGGAGCTCAGGTTAGTTTAATAAAAAATTCAACATTGAAAAAAGGAACACAAATATGTACAGATAATAAGGTACAAATAAGTTCAATAAATTTTTATTAGGGTAAAATTTTAAATGCGATTTCCAAGTTACAGATAATGATATTAAGTTACCAGTTGATGGTGTTTTAGGGAACAATATTTTGTCCCCTAATTGTAATATTTTAGGACCCAAAAACAATTACAATTTCCAAAAACAAAAACAAATAATTCGGAATTTTATATTCCATTTTCACAAAAACAAAATGAAAAAATAAATATGCATTGTATTAAAGATTCAAATCAGTTAAACGCGGTAAAGATACAACAATTACGAGAAATTTATGATAACGTACAGGAGAGTTTTAAGGAAAATAATGGAGTTATGGAAGTAATAGAAAATAAAGAGGAATTTATTGAAGAAACTAAGGAGGTATTAAGTAAAAATAGTAGTAAATTAAAGGAGGAGGATATTATTGTAGTGAATGCGGAAGTTATGAAAGTAAATGATGAAGTTAGTAATGAGGAATATAATAATAACTATGACGTAGAAGGAGAGGAAGTAGTAAATGATGACGTAAATAATGAGGAATATAATAATAGTTATGAAATAGAAGATAAAAATTTGGAAAATATTGAAAGTATCAATGAAGAAGTAATGAATAATGATGTAATAATTGGTTTAAATAATAATGTAATAGCAGACGATATTAAAGTGTATAAAATGGACAATGCAATGGAAAATAAAAATAAAGAAGTATCTGAATCTAATAATGTTAAATGTAAAAATTGAAATTAATGGAATAATAAAATCAACGAAAATTATAGTACCAGCACGCATGGAAAAGGCAATCAGTCTCCCTACAACGGAAGAGGGAGAATTCTTTTGTGAAGCTCAACAAATAAAACCAGGCGTGTTTTTAGGAAATTGTTTGGTAAAAGGTAAAAATAATACTGTAACTGTTTGTGTAGTTAACGTAAACACGGAAAATGTAGTAATTGAAAACGTAAATTTAAAATTGACCCCTATTCAAAATTTTAAAATAAAACCCCTAAAAAATTACCCCCAAACAAACCAAAAGTCAAAGAAAAAGTTAAAAAACCACGTGGGAAACGTAAATGCGCACCAATTGCGGATGTTTATAGGTTATTCGAGGAGGAACACTTATTCAATGGTTATCATAAGGAGGAAGCAGGAAATAATTTAGAAAACGAAAGAATAGATTTATTAAAAAATTTGCTGAAAAAGAATTCTACGTTAACCTTAGAGAAACAGGACACAATCGACAAAATTTGTGAAGAATGTAATGACATATTTCACTTGCCCGGCGACAGGTTAACGCATACAGACGTTATTACACATAAAATACGGACGACCCCGGAACAAGTTCCCATCAATAGTAGACAATATCGGCTAGCAGAATGTTATAAAAAGGTAATTAATGAAGAAATAAAAAAATTACTGGAGGAGGATATTATAAAACCAAGCAGAAGCCCTTGGAACTCCCCTCTATTAGTAGTGCCAAAAAAGGCTGGACCTGAAGGAGAGAAACGATACAGGGTGGTAGTAGATTTCAGAAAAATCAAAGAAGTAACATTGGGAGACGCGTTTCCCCTACCAAGGATAGCGGACATAATAGATCAACTAGGGGGATCGTTATATTTCTCAACTTTGGATTTAGCAAGTGGCTACCACCAGGTGGCAGTTGATCCTGAGGATAGAGAAAAAACGGCATTTAGCACAATTTTCGGGCATTAAGAATTTAAAAGAATGCCGTTTGGTCTCTCAGGGGCACCTGCTACCTTTCAGCGCTTAATGAATCATATACTAACTGGATTACAAGGATTCAAATGTTTCGTCTATTTAGACGATATTGTAATATATGGAAGAACGCTACGGGATCACGACGAAAAACTTCGAGCTGTTTTTAATAGACTAAGGGAAAATAATTTGAAACTTCAGCCTGAAAAATGCAGATTTTTAAAAAAGGAAGTCGTTTATTTAGGTTATAGGATTACAACAGAAGGCATATTACCAAATCCTGAAAAAACGGAATGTGTGGCAACTCACCCCATTCCAAAAACCACTAAAGAGCTGCAATCCTTCTTGGGATTGGTAAATTATTATCGTGCAAGTATGCAAAGCGGAAACGTAATTACGCTACTATCGACAAGGAAATGTTAGGAGTTTATTGGGCAGTGAAAAATTTTAGATGCTACTTACTAGGACAAGAATTTACAGTCTTTACGTATCATAAACCACTAATAAGTGAATATCGTAAAAAAGACCCCGAAGGAAAAATTAATAGATGGAAAACACGTTTAGCGGAATATAATTTCAAAATTTTATATAAGCCAGGTAAGTTAAACATTAACGCTGATGCACTAAGTCGAATTCCAGAAGATGGAGGGGAAATCGGTAACAACAAAACTACAAAAAATACTTTCGCTATTACTCGAGTTAGTGCAAGGAAAAACGAAATCGGAGATGAAGTAATAAAAAAGGACCATAAAGTCGAAATGGAAAGGAAGGAAATAACTAAATTAAATAAGTCAGTATCTAAAAAACAAAAAAAGGAGGAAGAGGAGGATATAGGACCGGAAATATCAAACAAATTAATTCTGAAGGATAAAGAGGAAATTAGAACGATATTAAAGGAATACCACGATTCGGCATTAGGAGGGCACGCGGGAATAACCAAAACATACAGAAGAATTAGACAATATTATTGCTGGAAAAAAATGCTGTCGGACATTTATGAATATATTAAGAAATGTCCTAAATTCCAAAAAATAAAAAGAGGTAAAGTAACCAAAATGCCGTTAGTAATAACACCTACAGCAGAAAAACCCTTTAAAAGAGTATATGTAGATATCGTGGGTCCTTTTCCAATGACAACAAATGGAAACAAATATATACTTACATTTCAGGACGACTTAACGAAATTTTGATGCAATACCAATTACAAACGCAGAAGCAACGACGGTAGCGGAAGCTTTTTATAGAAATATAATATTAAAATATTCAATAATACCCAAGGAATTATTAACAGATCAAGGTGCAAATTTTACAGGTAAATTGCTCCAACAACTATGTAAATTATTACACATTAGGAAATTACAAACTACTGCGTACCATCCGCAAACAAATGGTTCGTTGGAAAGGCGGCATGAGCCATTGGTCGAATACTTGAAAATATTTGTGAATGAACATGTACAAACCTGGGACACTTGGATAGCAGAAGCAGTGTTTGCACATAACCATACACCACATAGCGGAAGCAAATTTTCACCACTATATGCACTATACGGATTTAGTGAACCACTTCCTAGCAACTTACAAAAGACCCCGGAACCATTATATAATTTCGACGATTATTGTTTAACTTTAAAATATAGAATGCAAAAAATTCATCAAACTGTAAGGGAAAATTTAGGTAAAGCCAAAATAAAAGCCAAGGGTTATTATGATAAGACTAAAAAAGATGAAAAATTCAATGTAGGTGATCAAGTACTAATAATGAATCCAACAAAGCAGCACAAACTGAGCGTCCCTTGGTTGGGTCCTTATGAAATAATAAAAGCGGACAAAGTAAATTCCACTATCAAAATGGGTAGGAAACCAAAAAAAGTCCATAATAATAGACTTAAAAAATGGACTTCATAATTTCAATATAATAATTAGTATTAAGTATCTCTAATAAAAAATTAACCTATTATTTAACAAAAATTACTATAGCTTATTTTAAAAAATTTTATGACCCCTAAACTAAGTATTTTTTTTAAAAAAAATGAATGAAGTTTTTTTAATAAAAAAAAGGGACCCCTAAACAAAAACGCTTTTAAAAAAAATTTTTAAATGCATAAAAATGCATCTATATAAAAAAACATACAACATACTAACATAAATGGTAATAAAGAACCAATAGGTACAAAACGTATATAAAAAATTGATGACCCACACAAAATAATACAAAATAAAATTATGGGTATCGGGTTGCACACATTTTTTTGAAAAAAATCAAAACAAAATTTATTACAAAACTTCAATATTGTAGAACAAAAAAAAACAGCAAGGGCAACAAAAACAAACAATAATAAAGACACTAAACAAGATTCAATCATTTTTTTATGCACATACATATTTTTTTCTTTTTAATATATATAAAGCTATATAAATAAAAAAAAAAAAAAGGGGGAAAATAAACAAATCATACTAACCTATTCCAGACCACTATAAAACTCCGTATATTTTCTCCTTTTATGGAAGTTGCGGGGCAGCGCGACCCCCGGGTGCAAATGGTGATAATGATACACAAGATGTTCCTTGCGACCAAAGGGCCGCGAGCACACATAGCACTGCCATGCTTTCCGTGCGTTGTGAGTCATAAGGTGCCGATTGAAATTGCCCTTATGACTACTTTGGTACCCACAGAAAGCACATAGTCGAGTGCGGGGTTTCCTATTTTTCGGAACGGTTACGGTGGATCCCGTACCCCTAGCTCGACTATCCACAAATTCCTCAAATTTACCTTGATAGGAGATGCACGGATAATCTGAAAAGAAAAGAAAAACAAAAACAAAATATATTTAATTCAATAAAATACATATATCTTTAATTAAAAATTTTACCAGATATATCGAGACGTACCAAACGTACATAGCATTTTTTTACATAAATTCTGAAAAACAAAAAAAGTTTTGTAATTTTCGCTATTATATTAGAAATAATTTTAATTTTTAGGCTTCAAAGTCCCTTTTCCTTTCCTTTGACAATAAAAATTTTAAAATTTATTCACACCTTTTTTTTCTCAATTTTTTCCAAATTAAATCGCAATTTTTTTTCAAATTAATCAATAATTTTTGTTTTAAAAAAATACTCTGTTTTTTTTAATATAATTTATTCACACTTTTTTTTCAATTCTTTTTTTTCCCAAACTAAATGAAATTTTTTTTCAAATTTATAGATTAATTAATATTTTTTTATTTTCACTAATTAAAAATTTTCACTAATTTAAACTATTTTCACTAATTAAAAATTTTTTTTTCAATACAATTTTTTTTCAAGACAACTATTCACTTTACTACACTACACGATGTAAACTATTTTTTCCTATACGATGCAAAGTATATTTCAATACTGACAAATATACAATTATAATTTAAATTAGTCTTAAAGGATAAAAGCCTAATAAGCAATTTTATAATGTCAATTAAATCGCGATTATGAGTTATTAGGAGAAAAGGTGGTCAAAATAAGTTGAATAAAAAACAAACTATAAATAGATTTCAAATTTTAATTTATTAAACACATCCCACCCTTTTACCCTAACAAATTTTAATTATTAGTAATTTTTTTTATCTCCTGAAAATAAAAATAAAATAGTATATTAGAAAAATAAAATTAATAGACTTATAAATTTTTACTTACGGTAAGTTAAGACTTTCGTGTTTTCCACGTAAAACAAATCTTATGCACCAATTAGGATTCAAAGGGGAATCCTTCGGAGGGGGATCCTTCGGAGGGGGAGGAATATTCTCCTTATTTGGGTGAATGAAAATCTCGGTCGTCGCCAAACTAACTTAACTTTCACTATCAGACATTTTTTAATAATACTTATAACGAATCAATAAATCACCTTTTATACATTATTTTAGTAATTATAAGCAAAATTTAAAAAACACAAAAATATATTAAGCAATTTCAAATAAATTTTTAAGAAAATACAGGGTGATTAATAGAAATTTATTTTAAAGGTACAAAATGATGTCGCGATTGGTATTATGTTATTTATTGGGAATGGTAGCAGGGATATTTTTGGAAGTTAAAGAATTAAAATCGGAAGCAATAATATTTGAGTACCAAGTCGAACTTACAACATATAAGAGTAATATAGAAATATTTACTAAATTTAAGTTATTACAAATAAACGAAATCAATAATTTTAAAATTAAAATAACTGAGTTAATTAAAAGGTCATGTAAGCTTTTGTCCAAACTAAAAAATCAGACGGACAACAATTGTTATTGGTGGATAGACAATTTAAACAAATACGCGGAACGGTTAGAGGGGGAAGTTGAAAAAATCAATCATTTTTTTTCAAGAAGGGAAAAAAGGGGACTTTTAAACGTTATCGGATCTGTTAGCAAAACCTTATTCGGTACAATGGACGATGAGGACGCAAACAAAATTTACACTTTATTAAACAAACTAGAACAAAGAAGCGACAGACGATTAGAAATATTAGACAAAAACACGGCGGTATTGATTATGTTATTTATTGGGAATGGTAGCAGGGTAAATAGTAACGTCAAACTTTGAATTTTTAAAAGAAACTTCATTAAATTTAACAACACATATGACTGAGCTAAACAGGAAATACGAACTATTCGAGGACCGAATTCGAATAGAAAATAGTGCATTAGGGGCATTAGGGGAAAATAGTGCATTATAAATGCAAATACCTACCAATTGGAAATGGACCAAATTGTATTAATGGCACAAGCTAAGTACAACCTAATACAATTAGTATTATCGGATCAAGGTGAGGCAATAAATGCACTTCAGAACCATAAAATATACCCCTCTGTATTTGATTCTGAAACCATAATACAATTATTATACAACATTACCGAAGGTACAAGTAATGAGTTACTCGGCTCAATACCTATTATAAACCAAATAAGTAAAATAGATGTTACCCATTTAGATGGTCAAGTAGGTATAAGAGTAACCGTCCCTTGGTTGGATAAGGAAATGTTTAATATTAATAGAATTTATCCAGTTCCAATAAAAGCGAAAACAAAAATATATGCATTATTGACTATCGAATTCGACTACCTTATTCACAATAATGACGGACATTTTTTACATTTAACTAAGGAAGAATTCAGAATAGACTGTAAACAAATAAAATATGATAAAAGCGAAAACCTGTTCGTTTATCAACAAAAACGACCCAAATTATTACGACCCCCAGAAAAAAATTGTATATTTGAAATTTTTTTGAACAAAACTAAACTCAACAAAATTACTGAATTACAACATTGTCAATATAAATTAATAAAAGAAATTGACAATAATTTGATGCCGCTTTCAAGTCCAAATATGTGGTTGTTTTTCTTGGAAAATGAACAAGAAATGATTAGTTACTGTAAAAGGACAACCTACAAAACAAAACTTGACGGAGTAGGGATACTAACATTATTAGATGATTGAGTATTCACTATAAATCATTTGGAAATACCTTACCAAAGGGTATACAAAAAACATATAAACGAAACAAAAATTACACTATGGACACCACCACCTGAGACAATATTAAACAGCTTTGGACAAATATTACCAAAAATGACCCCTACGTCGAATAGTACAAAACATATACAAATAATAAACAAATTGACTGAGGAATTTAAAGAGCGGGGCAAGGGACTTAAACAAATCAGGGATGAATTGGAAGGGGAGCGTAAACGCTCGGAGACAGAAGATTACAATGACCTTATTAAAACTTGGCATACGGGAGGAATAGGAAGTATAATTATTATAATAATTTTATTTGGTGTTTATAAAATATTTAAAAGGTTATGTAAAAACAAAAACGAAAATCGGAAAATTGAAATACAGCATATATCCCAACCCATAGTAGAACCTAAATCCGAACCTAATTATTTAGAGCCTATTAATTTCGTACCACATACTAATCCTATTAATTTCCCACCACATACTAATTTAAAATTACTTATGTCCAATAATCTAAATAAAAACCTTAATTTCAATTTCCCAAAAACATAACTTTGATACAAAATATTCAAAATCTGAAATAAAAAATTATATACAAATAAATATTAAATTAAAATATTTAAAAAAGCAATTTGAAAGTATATAAAAAAAGGAAGGAATTTGATTTTTTAAACAAAAAAAAAATATACAAAGATGTATGTTGTAATTTAAAAGGGAATTTGATTTCTTTTTCATAATGAGATAAAAATTTTTTTTTTTAAATTTTAAACAAAAATTTTTTTGAATAAACAAATAAGTATTTAAATAAAAAACAAAATAATAAATATTAAAATTGAAAATAACATTTTAATTGAAGATTAATTAATTAAAAACAAACAAAGTAAATTTATTTTTTAAATACAATATATGTTAAATTCAAGTATTTATTATAAAAAAAAAATCTATTAGTATTAAATCTTATGCACATATGAAAATATCTAAATAAAATAAATTTTCAAAAATACTATATAGTAAATTAAAATCTTTATAATTATTTAATCTTATATTTAAATAAAATAAATTTAAGCGATATATACAATTAAGGAAAATCTATTATATATATAATAAAAAAAATATAATAATAATACTATAAAAAAAAAACAATAACATTGTAAAATTAAAAAATAATAAAATAAAATTTTATTTTTAAAATATAAGGTTCGAAGCAAGAAACTTCGACCCCTATATTTTTTCTAAAAAGAGAAGGTGTTGTGAATTGAAGCACCCAGTACTTCAATTCACAACCAAAAAACAGCTAATTAAAATATTTTGAAATAATTTGAATTCAATAACTTAAATTTGCAAAATAATTAAAAATTAAATTAGAACAAAATTTTGAAGAGTTGATTGGCGAACCAAAATATCGCATGCGATATTTTGGAAAACCAAAAGCTCTTCAACCAAATAAATTGGCTGTTTTTTGGTAGCCAAAATCAAGTTTAATTTGGGTGTCAAGAAGACACCAACTAAAAAGATTAAGTTTTATTTGAGTGTCGAAGAGACACCAATTCAATAAAAGTTAAGTTTTAATTTGGGTGTATTTTAAACACCATCAATAATAATTAAAGTATATTTAAAATTAATTCAGAGTTTTAGTTAAAGTTAAATTAAAAGTTAAATTAAAGTTGTCGTAATTAGAAGAAAATAAATTTACAATTGTATTGTCTAAAGTTAATGGATAAATTCGACTATATTTTGGTTATATTCATATACAAATTTAAATACATAAAATAAAAATATTAACTAATTAAGTAACTTAAAACTATTTGTCAATATAATAATTAAAGTTGACATAGTATTAATACAAGTAGTGTAAAATAAATAAATAAACATTAAAAATAAAAGGTTCGTTAAATATCAAAGAAAGTTTTTTATTTGGAAATTAGAATAAGAAAATAATAGTAAAAGGAAATTTTTACTACATCAATATCTAGTCTGAACACGGCTATTTATTTATTGATCCTTCGAACGAAAAGAAACTTCTAATCAACCGAAGCAATCGTAAAAAAAAGATCAAGAGAAGAAAAATAATACGAAGTAATACGACGCTACGATATTCACGAGAGAAACAACAGTAATACAGTCCACACGAGAAACGAACGACAAGCATTGCAAAAATGGAAACACTAACTCAACGGCAGAAGGAGATAGGAAATAAAATAAACAGTGTTTATTTTAAAAGTGTGTCATTTATAGCCAACCAAAAAATTCTTCTTAATGAACTTTGGCAGGAGTTTGATAGAAACCATCAAGAAATTTTTAAAATAAGAGATATCGAAAGACATCCATATATAATAGATAAATATTACGAACAAGTAATACAATTAATAAAGGATGGATTTAAGCAATTAGATGAAAAAGATCAGCAATTAACAAATGAGGATACAGCGACAGCGATACCAGTTACGAGTACTACTATAAGAAATGATAATTCTACTTCTGGTGAAGTAAATAACGAAACTACGGAAAGAAAGGAGAAGACAAATTTCATTTTGGAAAATCTCAAGAAAAATACAGAAACAAAAAATGCGGTTTAAAAACAACACTTCAGAACAGAACTAGTTTTAACATTGATTAATGAAATTTTATGGACAAAATTGATATCGTATGAATATTTTTCACTAAAATCAAGACAAATTAACGAATTTTTATACAACTTAAATGAAGTCCATAAAGAATTAGTGCTGAATACTTCAGATGAAGATTTTGAAAATGAAGAATATTTCCTGACAAATCAATATCCGGAAATGCAATGCGAAAAAACCATAATAGCATTAGAAACCAAAATTAATGGTTTTACTAATAGAAATGAAGAAAATGACAGTTCTGATCATTTTAGAATACCGAAGATTAAGATACCAGAATTTGAAGGAAGTTATCAACATTGGTCAACGTTCCACGATATTTACAAACGAGTGATTCACAATAACAACAAATTATGTAAAGCTGAAAAAATGCAATAGCTCAAAACACAGTTAAGGGGTGAAGCATTTAGAATAAATCAACATTTACAAATTTCCGATTCCAATTACGATACAGCGTGGGAACTATTAGTCAATAGATACAACAACAAAAGAATTTCGTTCTCGACACTAATAGATAAATTTATAAATCAACCAGTGTTAGACACAGAATCGACATTTAATCTTAAAAGAATTTTTGATACTACAAACGAAACACTATACGCCATAAAAAATTTGGAAATCAACATAGACAGCTAGGGACCAATACTAGGTCTTATTTTATTACAGAAATTAGACAAAGAAACATTGAGAATGTACGAACATACAATTCAGAGAACGAGAGATATTCCAGAGTTTGATGGAATTTTAAACTTTATAGAACAAAGATTTTTGGCATTAGAAAATCTAGAAGGCTCTAAAGTCTAAACGACCGATGTAAAATAACAGTCAACAGTATAACATTCGAAATAAAATTTCCGAAAATTCCCAAAGACCACAATGCAAAGCTTATTACTCAACAACAACCAAATACAATTATCACGATCGACTACAGGATGCTATTATTGTAAAGATGCGCAACATTCAATTTTTGCATGTAAAAAATTTGTCGAACTTACTGTATTAGAACGCTTCAATTATGTGAGAAACAACAAGTTATGCTTAAATTGCATAAGTCATAAGAATAATACTTCAAGAATTCTGGCTATCAGACTATGATTGGGATCAAGAAATGTCATCAGAACTACAAAAGAAATGGAACCAATTTAGATCAGAACTTCCATCAGTGGAACTTATTAAAATTCCAAGATGGATTCAATTATCAGCAGAAGACACAATTGAAATTCATGGCTTCTGTGATGCTTCAGAAAAAGCATATGGTTCAGTTATATACAGCAAAATATTAAGAAAAGCTTACCGATTATCACATTGCCAACAGGAAAAACGAAAATAGCTCCAATAAAAATGAAAAGATCATTACCACGATTGGAGTTATGTGGAGCTTTACTTTTAACCAAATTAATACAAATGGTTACTACCTCACTAAAACTAGTTGATGTTAATATATAAGCATGGACAGATTCCATGATAGTGTTAGCATGGATTCAAGGAAATGCAGAGAAATGGAAAAGTTTTGTAGAGTTACTGAAATTAATTCAATATTACGTCCAAGTAAGTGGAACTACGTTAAGTCAGAAGATAATCCTGCAGATTTTGCATAGAGAGGTGTAGAACCTTCAAAACATAAAGATCATGCAATATGGTGGACAGGTCCTAAGTGGATATTATTACCTGAAGACTGCTGGCCATCATATAGTAAAAATAAAACGATTCATACAGGCGAAGAACGGAATACGAAAATTATAATTTTAAAAATTAGAGAAATATTCATCATTAATAAAGTTAAAACGGGTTATATGTAGCTTACTGCAATAGATTTACAAATAAAACATTGAGGAAAAATATAGAACATGAAGATTTTTTAAGTGCAAGAGAATTACAACAGGCAATGAATCTGATCATTAAAATTGTTCAACAAGATCAGTTTTCGGAAGAGCTACATCATTTAAATAAATATTAAGTATTACAGACTAAAAGTAAATTAATTACACTTAATCCTTTTATTGATAAAGAAGGGATTTTAAGAGTTGGAGGGCGGTTGGAACATTCAATATTATCATATAATGAAAGACATCCAATCATTTTACCAGAGAAATGTTTTTTAAATGAATTAATAATAAAAGACGCACATTATATTACGCTGCATGGAGGGAATAAATTAACGTTAGTGTTGTGAATTGAAGCACCCAGTACTTCAATTCACAACCAAAAAACAGCAAAGTTAAATATTTTGAAATAATTTAAATTTATTGATTAAATTCGCAAAATAATTAAAAATAAAAATTGGAACAATAATTTGAAGAACTGATTGGCTAACCAAAATATCGCATGCGATATTTTGGAAAACCAAAAAGCTCTTCAACCAAATAAAATAGCTGTTTTTTGGTAACCAAAATTAAGTTTTTTCTGAAGTGTCAAGAAGACACTAACTAATTAAATGAAGTCTACTTTGGGGTGTCAAGTAGACACCAATTAAATTAATTAAAAAGTTTTTTCGGAAGTGTCAAGAAGACACTAACTAATTAAATTAAAATCAACTCTATTTTGGGGTGTCAAGTAGACACCAATTAAAATAAAATTAAGTAATAACGTTTATCTTGAAACAGAAAAAAGATTCTGTAAAATATAATAAATATATAAATAAGTTTTAAGAATTTAAAAAGTAAATTTATTACAGTGTTCAGTAAAGTTAAACCAAATTAAATAGAAAAGCTAAAATTAATTCATATAAACTAAAGTTAATAATTATTTATTTTAAGAAATAATTATAATTGAAATATTAAACAGAGAAACTAAATTTTAATAAATAAATAAGTAGGACTATTTTTGTAACATAATAAATAAAACAAAAGTTAATTAAATAATAAAAAATAGTGTTTTTATTTGGTAATAAGAAAAAGAAAGTAATTATAAAAGGTAACTTTTATAACATTGGCGCTGCGGACAGGATAGGAACTACGTTTCCTATCCAAAAAGACTTGAGTGCGGTAAAACGGTTCGAAATTTAAAAAAAAAATTATAAAAAAATTTTTTTACGAATTTTACGAAAATTACAACGCAAAAAACATACATTTTAACAAAAAAGTGAAAAAAAATAGCAGAACAACGAATTACAAATAACAGTAGCAGATCAACAAATAAGGCTGTGAAAAAACAATAACAAAAAAAAAATCAACGTAAGAAAGCAGTATATCAACGAAAAGGCAATAACAACAAAAAAAATCGACATAAGAAGCAGATCAACAAATTTATTATGTAAGTCAAAAAATCTAAAATAACATTAAGGAAAATTATTATATTTAATAATAAAAAAAAAATGGAATTTTGTTTAAATAAATCATAAAAAAATTTTTTCAAATTAAATTTCTAAAATTCAAATTGATTGTTAAATTATCTTTAACAAAATCAAAATCAAAAATTTAATAAAAATTAAGTTAAAGTAAAATCATTTAAAAAATTAAATTCAAATTAAACGTTAATGAAAAAAAATTTTTCTTTTTCTCAAATTTTATTCAAAAAAAGTCATAAAAAAAAACATAAAATTCCTATATACATATATAAATATAAAAAAAATCATAATTTTCTTTTAAAGTAAAATCCAACAAAACTTATATACAAAGTTTTATGGATAAATATAAAATGTATATAAACTTTTTTTAAACAAATTTCCTAACCTTTCCCAATAGTTACCCTAATTTTTTAGATACAAATATAATAAATATTATACATAAATGCATATCAACAAAGCACACATTAATACATATGGTGCAATTATATAAGTTTTTTTTTCTTACTATAAGTCGATGTTATATATGTATATACATATTTCTTTTTTCGTTGCATTATAATAATTGTGCGTTTTCAGCAATTATACAAAGTTTTTTGTTCTCTGTTGCCTAAGTTTTTATTAGCGTTTGAAATTTTATACTTGCTAGTGTATAAAAAAATTTATAAGGTAATAAAAACAATGAAAGGCATTATGTGTTGAATTTAATTACCAAATATACTAGGGTTCGTTGATTTTATACTAAAACTGTGTAAAGACAATACAAATGCACAGTTTGTATTAAGTTAACACAGGGCTGTATAAAATCAAGTAACCTAGTATAAAGTTTTTTTCTATGTAATAATAAAAAATTGGGATACAAATTTTCTTTGTTACCCAATATTTTTCTTTTCACCCTATATAACTTTAAAAATTTATTTTGTCCTCTTATGACAAAATAATATATATACATACATACTTATAATTAAAATTTAGCGAATTTTCTTTGTTGAAAATAAATAATTTCGTAATTTTTTGTTTCTAAAATTTATAACGAAGGTAATTAACCGCAATTTCAATTTACCATTGCAAACCAAAGTCAACCAAAATAATTTTTTTTTCAATTAAACTTAATTAACAAAATATTTTATAATCATTGCATACCTTTAGGAGATAAATAAAACATTTTTGGGTTTTTTTAAAAAAAAGTGAACTTTTAGCAGTACCTATAATAATAAAATTTTTAAAAAAAATTATATATATTCATCGTCTTAATTTGGATTGGTCTTTATAATAAAATTTAAAAAAAAAATATGTATTAATAAAATTTTATAACTATATTGAATTGGATTTCTGTTTTTTTTTTTTGCTCGACCCCTAAAATATAATTATACTATATGTATTTACATTTTATATCAAAATTTCATTTTTTTTGTTCGTAATGACGAAAATTATATATACATACGTTTGATCATTTTTATATAAAATATTGTTGTCAACTTAATTGATATTAATATTAATATTTTAAATGACGTACGTAAGTTTCATTAGAACAAAGCGCGTTTTTTTTTGTAAAAGCATTCATATTATGAAAATTTATTAACAATTTTTTTTGGAATTGAATAAAAAATTTATTGCATAATTTTAGGAGTTAGGGAATTTATATTTTTTTTAGGTATAAACATTTTGGTCAAAAATTTTTTATTGCATATAAAATAAATAAAAATGAGCATTTTATTTTAAATAATTTTATTAAAAAAATGGAATGATTTTCGTTAAATGAGATAAAATTTAAATTAAAAATAATTTTTAGGAAAAATACAAACACAATTTTTCGAGCTTAAAATTTTTTTTTAAAAATTCGACCCCTAAAAAATAAGTATACAAAATTTTTTTCCACTTTTTACTGAAATTTAATAAAATTATGACCCCTAAATCATAATATAAAAAAAGGCGTATTTACATTGTTGTTGTTGTAATTTTTTTTAATAAGGAAACTAATGTCGCAAAAATCAAAAACCCCAACTTTAGCGCAATCTATTTTAAAATTTTCGAAACGAATTTCTACTTTTTCATTTTTAAATTCAAGTCCAGAATTTGAAGATTCGGACGAAAAAACCAAAACAAACATCGAAAATATAGAAGAAGAACCAAATTTAGAAGTATTAAATAAAAACAATTTTTCTGATTTTTTACACCAAGTGCAGGAAGATAGAGTGTCGGAAAACAGGAAAAGCTTTAGAACATTAAGATCCGGGGTAAAATATAATAGAATTGGTCCAATAAGAAGACCTAGAAAAGCAAGGAAAAATAAAGTGATTATTACTAAAACGGAAAGAAGAAGTTTGAATATACAAAAATCAAACGAAATGAATCTACTAAATGACCCCCATTTCTTTAGTAACAGAACGATGAATAGGCCAGGACCATCAGGGTTAAATTCGACCCCTATTCCGCCTCCACCACCACGTCAGTTACCCGTACAACATGAATACAACGCGGAAAATTTCACTAATGACAACTCTTATCATTTGGAACCAACGGCTCTTACCGGTTGAAAAAATTATTAAAACATTCTTGGTACACGTTCCAACATTTTCAGGTGTAGGATTAGATATCGAAAATGAAGTAAATAATTTATTAGAAATGGCTAAACAAACGTACGACTTAACGAGAGAGGAGCAAAAGGGAATATTATTACGAATTCTAATCACAAGTAAATTAACAGGTGCAGCTAACGTACTTTTTAGATATGCCAATGTGGAAAATTTTAATCAATATAAGGATATTTTAAGAAATCGTTTTATAGAAAGCAAAGATATGGCTACGGCTACGTTAGCATCGAAAATTATGGGAATGTACCAATATGAAACGGAAACAGTAGAACTTTTTGGAGAACGAATTTCGGAAAAATTAGCGGCATACCGTAATAGAGTAAATGAACGCTACCATAACGAAGGTAGAGCGCTCATAAATGAAATGGAAATAACTGCGAAAAGAGTATTTTTGGGAGGACTGCGATCAGCAGAGTTAAAACATTATTTGCTATTCAAAAATCCGGAAAATTTACGAGTCTCTATAGGAGCAGCTCGACAGTATCTGAACGAAACTCGAAATTTAGGAGGCATTGGGAATTCGAATAACAGTCAAGCAGTCGTAGGGGATCAAATGATAACATTAATTACAACGATGATGAGAAAATTAAACGAAAATGGACTACAAGCAGAACAACCCAACAAAAACAAATTTAGTAATGGCAATAATCAGAGAAATTTTAACAATAATAATAACTTTAATAAACACCAGCAACACAATAATAACATGCGCAATAATTTCAACGCTGGAAGTAGAAATCTAAATAACAACAACAACAACAATTTTAGTAATAATTATAAGTAATTTTCAAATAATAATAATAATAATTTTAATAACAATAAGACCCCGTTCAATAACTATAATAAGACCCCTAATAGATTGAACAATAATAATGGTAGTATGTTTAACGGAAATAACTACCAATCTAATTATAATAGTAATAATAATAATCATAATAATATTAGGAATACAAATATCGCTAACAGAGGACCTAATTCAAATCCTCTTATAAAATGTTTCAAATGTGGTAAACAAGGCCACATAAGTAGAGATTGTACAATGCAATTTCATTTAAATAAGGAAGTAAAACGTTGTAACAACTGCGGAATCAACGGACACGAATCCGCTAATTGTTTAAGACCACGCACAGGGAATAACGGCGTTGGCCCACAAAGTGTTTTAACAGTAAGCAACACAGAAACCACTTGCGAATGGTGTGCAAGGGAAGGGCACAAAATATTGAATTGCGTTGCTCGTCAATCTTATGAATCTCGAATGGCGTTAGTCTCGGGAAACGAGAATGGAGTGAACTAACAAAGCCCAGCTCATTCCATACGGAGGGCACAACAACCACCTTACAGGAGGCCATAGTTCAATTGGCTTTAGATATAGCCAAAACAGACAAAGTAAAGTTATTAGTAGACACAGGAGCTCAGGTTAGTTTAATAAAAAATTCAACATTGAAAAAAGGAACACAAATATGTACAGATAATAAGGTACAAATAAGTTCAATAAACAATGTGAGCTCCACTTTAGGTTCTTGTGAGGGTAAATTTTTATTAGGGTAAAATTTTAAATGCGATTTCCAAGTTACAGATAATGATATTAAGTTATCAGTTGATGGTGTTTTAGGGAACAATTTTTTGTCCCCTAATTGTAATATTTTAGGACCCAAAAACAATTACAATTTCCAAAAACAAAAACAAATAATTCGGAATTTTATATTCCATTTTCACAAAAACAAAATGAAAAAATAAATATGCATTGTATTAAAGATTCAAATCAATTAAACGCGGTAAAGATACAACAATTACGAGAAATTTATGATAACGTACAGGAGAGTTTTAAGGAAAATAATGGAGTTATGGAAGTAATAGAAAATAAAGAGGAATTTATTGAAGAAACTAAGGAGGTATTAAGTGAAAATAGTAGTAAATTAAAGGAGGAGGATATTATTGTAGTGAATGCGGAAGTTATGAAAGTAAATGATGAAGTTAGTAATGAGGAATATAATAATAATTATGACGTAGAAGAAGAGGAAGTAGTAAATGATGACGTAAATAATGAGGAATATAATAATAGTTATGACATAGAAGATAAAAATTTGGAAAATATTGAAAGTATCAATGAAGAAGTAATGAATAATGATGTAATAATTGGTTTAAATAATAATGTAATAGCAGACGAAATTAAAGTGTATAAAATGGACAATGCAATGGAAAATAAAAATAAAGAAGTATCTGAATCTAATAATGTTAAATGTGAAAAAATGGAAATTAATGGAATAATAAAATCAACGAAAATTATAGTACCAGCACGCATGGAAAAGGCAATCAGTCTCCCTACAACGGAAGAGGGAGAATTCTTTTGTGAAGCTCAACAAATAAAACCAGGCGTGTTTTTAGGAAATTGTTTGGTAAAAGGTAAAAATAATACTGTAACTGTTTGTGTAGTTAACGTAACCACGAAAAATGGAGAAATTGAAAACGTAAAATTAAAGTTGACCCCTATTCAAAATTTTAAAATAAAACCCCTAAAAATGACCCCCAAACAAACCAAAAGTCAAAGAAAAAGTTAAAAAACCACATGGGAAACGTAAATGCGCACCAATCGCGGATGTTCATAGGTCATTCGAGGAGGAAAACCTTTTCAACGGTTATCATGAGGAGGAAGCAGGAGATAATTCAGAAAGCGAAAGAATAGATTTATTGAAAAACTGACTAAAAAAGAATTCCAAGTTAACCATAGAAGAACAGGAAACAATCGATAAAATTTGTGAAGAATGCATGACATCTTTCACTTACCCGGCGACAGGTTAACGCATACAGACGTTATCACACATAAAATACGGACGACCCCGGAACAAGTTCCAATCAATAGTAGACAATATAGGCTAGCAGAATGCCATAAAAAGGTAATTAACGAAGAAATGAAAAATTTACTGGAGGAGGATATTATACAACCAAGCAGAAGCCCTTGGAACTCCCCTCTATTAGTAGTGCCAAAAAAGGCTTGACCTGAAGGAGAGAAACGTTACAGGGTGGTAGTAAATTTCAGAAAAATCAACGAAGTAACATTGGGAGACGCGTTTCCCCTACCAAGGATAGCGGATATAATAGATCAACTAGGGGGATCACTATATTTCTCAACTTTAGATTTAGCAAGTGGCTACCACCAGGTGGCAGTTGATCCTGAGGATAGAGAAAAAACGGCGTTTAGCACAATTTTCGGACATTATGAATTTAAAAGAATGCCGTTTGGTCTCTCAGGGGCACCTGCTACCTTCCAGCGTTTAATGAACCATATACTCACTGGATTACAAGGGTTCAAATGTTTCGTCTACTTAGATTAGACGATATTGTAATATATGGAAGAACGCTAAGGGATCACGACGAAAAACTTCGAGCTGTATTTAATAGACTTAGGGAAAATAATTTGAAACTTCAGCCTGAAAAATGCAAATTCTTAAAAAAGGAAGTCGTTTATTTAGGTTATAGGATTACAACAGAAGGCATATTACCAAATCCGGAAAAAACGGAATGTGTGGCAAGTCACCCCATTCCAAAAACCACTAAAGAACTACAATCCTTTTTGGAATTGGTAAATTATTATCGTGCAAGTATGCCATTATTAGCGGAAAAAGGAGAACCCCTATATCAAATGGCAACAAAAAATAAAAAGTTTCAATGGACGGACATACACCAAAAGGCATTCGAAGAAATATAGAAATTACTGACGTCACCACCTATTCTGAAATATCCAGACTTTACTAAACCATTTTTGTTAACCACTGACGCTAGTAACCATGCTTTAGGAGCGGTATTATCGCAAGGCGAAGTAGGTAAAGACCTGCCTATAGCATATGCTAGCAGGGTACTGAACAAGGCGGGACGAAATTACGCTACTATTGACAAGGAAATGTTAGAAGTTTATTGGGCAGTGAAAAATTTTAGATGCTACTTACTAGGCCAAGAATTTACAGTCTTTACGGATCATAAACCACTAATAAGTGAATATCGTAAAAAAGACCACGAAGGAAAAATTAATAGATGGAAAACACGCTTAGCGGAATATAATTTCAAAATTTTGTACAAGCCAGGTAAATTAAACACTAACGCTGATGCACTAAGTCGAATTCCAGAAGATGAAGGAGAAATCGATAACAACGAAGGTACAAAAAATACATTCGCAATTACTCGAGCTAGTGCAAGGAAAAAGGAAATTGGAGACGAAATAACGGAAAAGGAACATAAAGTCGAAACGGAAGGGAAAGAAATAAAGAAGTTAAATAAGTCAGTATCTAAAAAACAAAAAGAGGAGGAAGAGGAGGATATAGGACCGGAAATATCAAACAAAATAATTCTGAAGGATAAAGAGGAAATTAGAACGATATTAAAGGAATACCACGATTCAGCATTAGGAGGGCACGCGGGAATAACCAAAACATACAGAAGAATTAGACAATATTATTACTGGAAAAAAATGCTGTCGGACATTTACGAGTATATTAAGAAATGTCCTAAATGCCAAAAAATAAAAAGAGGTAAAGTAACCAAAATGCCGTTAGTAATAACACCTACAGCAGAAAAACCCTTTAAAAGAGTATATGTAGATATCGTGGGTCCTTTTCCAATGACCACAAATGGAAACAAATATATACTTACATTTCAGGACGACTTAACGAAATTTTTTGATGCAATACCAATTCCGAACGGAGAAACAACGACGGTAGCGGAAGCTTTTTATAGAAATATAATATTAAAATACTCAATAATACCCAAGGAATTATTAACGGATCAAGGTGCAAATTTTACAGGTAAATTGCTCCAACAACTATGTAAATTATTACACATTAGGAAATTACAAACTACTGCGTACCATCCGCAAACAAATGGTTCGTTGGAAAGGCGGCATGGGCCATTGGTCGAATATTTGAAAATATTTGTGAATGAACATGTACAAACCTGGGACACTTGGATAGCAGAAGCAATATTTGCGCATAACCATACACCACATAGCGGAAGAAAATTTTCACCACTATACGCTCTATACGGATTTAGTGAACTACTTCCTAGCAATTTACAA
The DNA here is from genome assembly GCA_949752835.1 of Empis stercorea. Taxonomy (NCBI): domain Eukaryota; kingdom Metazoa; phylum Arthropoda; class Insecta; order Diptera; family Empididae; genus Empis; species Empis stercorea. The sequence continues at coordinate 34,819,890 of OX457089.1, forward strand.
AAGACCCCGGAATCATTATATAATTTCGACGATTATTGTTTAACGTTAAAGTATAGAATGCAAAAAATTCATCAAACTGTAAGGAAAAATTTAAGTAAAGGCAAAATGAAAGCCAAGGATTATTATGATAAAACTAAAAAAGAAGAAAAATTCAATGTAGGTGATCTACACAAACTAAGCGTTCCTTGGTTGGGTCCTTATGAAGTAATAAAAGCGGACAAAGTAAATTCCACTATTAAAATGGGTAGGAAACCCAAAATAGTCCATAATAATAGACTTAAAAAATGGACTTCATAAATTCAATATATTAACTAGAATTAAGTATCTCTAATCAAATCTTCCATATTATTTAAAACAAAATTAATTTATTAGCTTAATATTACATTATCATTTTTTTAAAAAAAGGAGACCCCAAAACTAAGTATTTTTTTAAAAAAAATTAAGTTTTATTTAAAAAAAAAAAAGATCCCTAAACAAAGAATCTTTTAAAAAAAATTTCAAATGCATAAAAAACGCATAGGTATATAAAAAAAACTATACACCATACTAATATAAAAGGTTAATAAGGAACCAACTCAAAAAGTAAACATCAGAAATATACACACACAAAATGAATGCACAAAAAAAAACCAAGGGTATCAGGTTGCACACAAATTGAAATTTTTTTTACCTCAAAAAAATTACTCAGCTAGTTCGGTATGGAAGTGAAAAAAAAATCAAAAAACAAAAAAAACAATAACATTATTCACACATAATTACTTTCTAGTATAATTTTTTACATATAATATAATGAGATACAACTTATAATTTCATATTCATATATAATTTTATGATTATACAGATAATATAAAATAACCCATAGTAGAACTTAAACCCGAACCTAATTATTTAGAACCTATTAACTTCTCACCACCAACTAATTCTATTAATTTCCCACCACATACTAATCTAAAATTACCTTTGTCCAATAATTTAAATAAAAACCTTAATTTCAATTTTCCTAAATCATATTAAAAAATCGGAAAAAATTTATATACAATTAAACATTAAAATTTGATTTTCAATATATATAAAATAAAATTTAACAAAGAGAATTTTTTACACAAATAAATTATTAAAATAAACATTTAAATAAAAAATAAAATAAAAATAAATATTAAAATTAAAATAAAATAAATTTCATAATATATAGAAATTATAGTAAATAATAAAATAAATACAATATATTAAAATATTTTTAAACAATATATATTATTATACATACAAAAAAAAAAATTTTTAAAATATTCTAAAAATATATATTATTTTATACATTTATATACATATAAAAAAATATCTACATAAAAATTGTTTTTGCACAATTAAGTAAAAATCTAAAATATATTATTTTTTTAAATAGAAAAATAAAAATATTGTAAAATAAAAAAAATATATAATCCAAATTAAATTCTTATTTTTAAAAATATAGTGTTCGAAGTAAAAACTTCGATCTATATATTTTTTATAAAGAGAGAAGGTGTTGTGAATTGAAGCACACAGTACTTCAATTCACAACCAAAAAACAGCAAAGTTAAATATTTTGAAATAATTTAAATTTATTGATTAAATTCGCAAAATAATTAAAAATAAAAATTGGAACAATAATTTGAAGAACTGATTGGCTAACCAAAATATCGCATGCGATATTTTGGAAAACCAAAAAGCTCTTCAACCAAATAAAATAGCTGTTTTTTGGTAACCAAAATTAAGTTTTTTCGGAAGTGTCAAGAAGACACTAACTAATTAAATGAAGTCTACTTTGGGGTGTCAAGTAGACACCAATTAAATTAATTAAAAAGTTTTTTCGGAAGTGTCAAGAAGACACTAACTAATTAAATTAAAATCAAGTCTATTTTGGGGTGTCAAGTAGACACCAATTAAATTAAAATTAAGTAATAACGTTAATCTTGAAACAGAAAAAAGATTCTGTAAAATATAATAAATATTTTTATAAATAAATTTTAAGAATCAGTAAAGTTACACCAAATTAAATAGAAAAGCTAAAATTAATTCATATAAACTAAAGTTAATAATTATTTATTTTAAGAAATAATTATAATTGAAATATTAAACAGAGAAACTAAATTTTAATAAATAAATAAGTAGGACTATTTTTGTAACATAATAAATAAAACAAAAGTTAATTAAATAATAAAAAATAGTGTTTTTATTTGGTAATAAGAAAAAGAAAGTAATTATAAAAGGTAACTTTTATAACATTAGCATATATAAGAAGAAGATATAGGATAACAAAAGCAAAAAATTCTGTTAGAAAATATATTCACAAATGTTATGCATGTTTTCGGTATAGAGCACAAGGAATGCAACAAATCACGGGGAATTTGCCAGCACCAGGAATAACACCAACCAAGCCTTTTACACATACTGGGATTGATTATGCTGGACCAATTAACATTAGAACTACTCCTGGAATAGGTTACAAAGCATTCAAAGGATACATTGGGATTTTCGTATGTTTAGCTACATCAATACACATTGAGGCAGTTAGTGCTCTGACGTCAGAGGCATTTATAGCTGCATTTAGAAGATTTACAGCTAGAAGAGGATTAAGTCTTCATATATATCCTTTAACTATGGACGTGATAATATCATAATTTAAACAGGGACTTAGGAGTAAATGTTACACCATTTTTAAAATATATTTTTTAACATATATTTATTTTTAAATATTTTTTTGGTTTTAGTTTAAAATATTTTGGATTTAGTTTAAAATATCTAATTAAAATATTGGTTTTAAATATCAGCCGGTGTAAAATTTACCACCACGTCCATAGTTAAAGGATATAGTGACAACGGCACAAATTTTGTAGGAGCAAACAAATTAATGAATAAAGAATTAAGAGTAACAATACAACAGAATGCAAATTTAGCAGATTTTTTCACCATACAAGGTATACAGTGGCATTTTATTCCTCCGGCAGCTCCTCACTTCGGAGGAATTTGGGAAGCTGGCGTTAAATCCGTCAAGTATCATATTAAAAGAGTAATTGAAGATAATACACTTCCATTTGAAGAAAAGTCAACGCTTCTTACTGAAGCAACATTAAATTCAAGAACATTATGTGCTGTTAGCTGTGAAATATCAGATTGCTCAGCACTTACACCAGGACTTGCGCCAGTAGATTCGTGTAATGAAAATATGAATATTCATTCTCTTAAACTTCGGAAGTTAGTTCAGAAGATAATTAAAGATTTTTGGAAAGTTTGGTCTTCAGAATATTTATCTCAATTACAACAATGGAAAAAATGGAAGGTACAAAAATAAAATTTTTTAAAAAATTCATTAGTACTGGTTAAGGAAGATAATTTACCTCCAGCAAGATGGGCAATGGGAAGAGTTATTGATGTACATCCCGGATCAGATGGAAATATACGAGTAGTAACACTACGAACTCAAAATAATACTATAATAAAACGTGCTATAGTCAAAATTTGTTTATTGCGTAGTTCGGAGCATACCGAAGTTGATACACCGATGTCTAATATTACTTCTAATACTACAACGATGAATACACAATCAAGAAATCAAACATCTAGTAGTAGTAACTGTTTCATGACAATATGAATATGGATGTTATTATTACTTTCTTCAATGAAATCTGAAACGTTTCAACATAAATCTGCAATAAACACGATGAATTTCATGAAAACTACTAACGTTTATCTTGAAAATATGGGACAAACTGAATTAATTACAAATCAATGGAATTTAATTGTTTTTTATGAACTTAAGCCATACTTCGAAGAATATAAAATAATAAAAAGATACATAAAGAATTTAAAAATGATATGCAATCTTCTGACAGGATTCAAAGATTACTGTAATTCCACGGTTCAAAGATTTGAACATCAAGTGAAGATTATTCAACACAATGAAAATATTTTAATGATATAGAAAATAGAGAAAGAAAACGCAGATTTCCATTTGACATCATCCGTTCTTTAGCTAACAGTTTATTCGGGGTACTGGATCAAGAATATGCGCGTAAAATCGAAGCTACAATTAAACTAACGAAAGATGAACAAAAGAATGTATTAAAATTAATTAAACAACTAAGATCTATAATCGATTATACGTCCAACATTTTAAAACAGACGATTGATGATATTAACCAACAATCTTCAGTTATGGATAAACACGTAAACCATCTTTATGCGGAAATAACTAAAAATATAAATCAACATAAAATGGCCATAACATTTCAATTCATCTCATCCCAACTGAGCATCATGATCAACGATTGTCAACGTGTTCAAAAAGCTATAATTGATTTAATAACCAACACACTAAATGGAAAATTAAGTCCAACTTTATTTACGACTGAACAACTAATGCAAATCTGCCACGAAAAAAACTTCTTCCTGGTCAATTAGAGAATAACGAATTACAACAATTATATTCGCTAATGTTCGCACAAGGAACCATAACATCAGAACATATAATAATCAAAATCTGGAAACCATTATTAAGCGACGAAAATCACACACTTTTAAAAGTTATACCAATACCAAGAAAGTTTGAAAATAAAATGATAACTCTTAAGACAACTATTGAGTACATCGTAGTTAACTATCAAACCGAAGTATTTTTCTCAATAACAGAAAATGAGTTAAAGGAGTGTACTAAGTCCAGCATTGGAAACTACATGTGCAACAAAAAATATCCTATGTTTACAACCGATTCGGGTGAATTTCAATTTGATTTACCAACGTTCTATGATCATTATGAAGACATGTGTAATTATTATGAAGATAACAGCAAAACTTGGTATTTTCCATTACAAAACGAAAACACTTGGCTTTTTTTCCGTACAACGAAACTACTGTATCAATAATATGCAATTCACCGCAATCCAATGAGGAAACCACAATAAAGTTGCAAGCACTTATAACTTTACAACCAGATTGTCGAATTAAGAACAAGGGTGTTATTATACAAGGTATAGATAAGAAAAGTTCAGAAGTAGTAGGTTCATCTATAACAACTGCAATAAACAGAGAATTCATAATAGCTCCAAACATTCAGCCTAAACCAAAGAGTATACAGGGTTTCCCGGTTTGGGATTGGGATGCTAATCCGTTAAGGGGTGGTTCCTTGGTTCATTATAAGCAAAAAATCGTACGGAAGGGGGGGTGCATTTTCAACACCCACTGAGCTACATGGTATTTTAAAAAAGTCCTTCGGAGAAGTAGGTACAAGCACTTATTCAATTATAAATTCTAACGTATTGAACCTAGAATATCCAAAATAGGCGCGTTTGATAGACAATTAATTATCCTTATTTCGGTGTTACTGTTATTTTCACCGGTTGCTAGGTCTGCGTTAAATTGCGTTAAAGTTATTTAAAGTTATAAAAGTTATTAAAAAAAAAAAAAATGATCAGATTTTGGAAAAATGCCAGTTTTCTCAAAATTTTGCCGCGTTTAAATTTTTTTTAAAATTTGATTTGGATGCGTCATAGTGTTACCTACGAAATCGCCATACAAAGCTTTTACCTGCGACTTCTGGTTTGCCCAGTAGAATGGTAACAAAAAAGTCCTTTAATTGCCAAATCAGGTATTTGAATTGAAAAATTCAGGTACTTAAGTTAAATGCGGGTTTTTTTTAGAATAATTTATTGGAGGTAGTTGTAATTACGCTTTTAAAACTTGCACACACTAATTTCTAAGTAATTAAAAAAACTTTAAACTTAAGTTTAAGGCTGGTAAACGTGCAATAAAGTAAGCGATTACCTCTTTTTATAAAGTAATTGTGTATAAAACAAGTGTGCTTACTATGTGACTTATTCAGTTTATGGGCTATCCCTAAATACATGCGGCATCCGGCATGCGGTAATCAAAAATTCCACGTTGCCGTTGCGGCATCCCGAAATTCAACCGCGCGGCATAAACATCTGTTCCTGTTGTTTTTTAGATTTTTTTTGTTGACAAGTATCGAATAACATATAATATTAAAAAAGTTCCCACAACGCACACTTGGAAATGGAAATTCGAATCCGATGCGGCTACCGCGCGGCAATTTCGGGATTGTTCATACAAAATATATCGGCGAATTTTTTTTTTGACAACCGCATGCCGGACGCCGCATGTATTTAGGGATAGCCCTTAATTTAAACAAACAAGTGCGATATTATAAAAATAAAACAAGGAAGTGCAATATTAAAATGGCAGAATATTCAAATCTGGAGTATGCAGAGTGCAGACATACACTACTTCTATGGATTGGCTGATGGTGATGGTTTGGCTGCACGAGAAGCGTATGGTATTAGATATACTGCACGACCGGTTCCTGATGCTAGAGTATTTTCAAGTATTCACAGAAGATTACGAGAGACAGGAAGAGCAACATATAATCGTAATGAAGGTCATTCAGCACAACGTCGAACAGTAGATGAACGTATAGAACAGTAAGAGCAGATCCTACAATAAGTATACGCCGACTTTCTTCTCAATTAAATTTGTCAAGACAACTAATTTCAAGAGTATTACACCAGGAGAGATTGCACCCTTTCCACACAACAGCTGTGCAGGAGATATTACCAGCAGATAAGGCGAAGCGAGTGGAATTTTGCAACTGGTTGATGGAAAGACATATCGACGATTACACATTTACATTAAATATCTTATGGACCGATGAGTCGCAGTTCACTAGAAATGGAATTACAAATTTTCATAACTTACACGAATGGGCAAGCGAAAATCCGCATACAACAAGAACGAGATCATTTCAACATCGATTTAGCATAAACGTGTGGGCTAGTGTGATTGGTGATATGTTCATTGGACCTTTTTTTCTGCCACCAAGATTAAACAGTCCAGAATATTTGCAATTTTTGCAAAATGAATTGCCAGGATTGCTAGAAGATGTTCCCCTTGTACAAAGGCGAACACATTTATACCAACAAGATGGCGCTCCAAGTCACTATGGCCGAATTGTTACGGAATGGTTAAATGAAAACTACAGAAATCGTTGGATAGGAAGAAATGGCCCAATACATTGGCCTGCAAGATCCCCAGACCTAACAGTTCTGGACTTTTATGTTTGGGGGACGATGAAAGAAGAGGTGTATGCAACCGAAATTACAACATTAGAAGAATTGAAGGCACGAATTGAAGTAGCAGCGCAAAAAATTAGAGACCAATTACCAACTCTTGATATGACAAGATCAAAACAAAAACGAGCACTTGCTTGCATCCAGGTGGGAGGAGGTCACTTTGAGCAACTGTTATAATCCTATAATGGTAAAAATATTTAAATAACACTTTGAAATAAAATTATTTTAATCGAAACCAATTTTTTTTATTATTTTTTATTTTAACACAATTAAATGACGTTTTTTTGTTACCTTTCTACTGGGCAAACCAGAAGTCGTAGGTAAAAGCTTTGTATGGCGATTTCGTACGTAACACTATGACGCATACAAATCAAATTAAAAAAAATTTAAACCCGGCAAAATTTTGAGAAAACTGGCATTTTTCCAAAATCAGATTTTTGTTTTTTTTTTAAAAAGTCATAACTTTAACACAATTTAACGCAGACCTAGCAACCGGTGAAAATAACGGTAACATCCAAATAAAGATAAATTAATTGTCTATCAAGTTTGGATATTCTAGGTTCAATACGCTAGAAGTTATAATTGAATAAGTGCTTGTACATACTTCTCCGAAGGACTTTTTTAAAACACCCTGTAGCTCAGTGGGTGTTGAAAATGCACCCCCATACGATTTTTGCTTATAATGAACCAAGGAACCACCCCTTAACGGATTAGCATCCCAAACCGGAACACCCTGTATATAAGAAGAGTTCAAAACTCATATAAGAAATTCTGTTAATTTTTTAATTTATTTTTATGAAAAACTAAATCCCACAAATTGTGTATACACACAATGTACGAATGTGTGCATGGATGAAAAAAAGCTGTTGCTTATTCATTAAAAAAAATTGTATGCAAATAGCTTTTAAAAATAAAAAATTAACCTAGTCGGCAGGAAATATTTCGAATTGTTTTGAAGTATGTGTATTTGAAAATGCTTCATTTGTTGTAGGAAAATGCTTTATTTCTTGTAAACTCATACACAGTTATTTATATAATAATACAGAAGATATTAAGCCTATCAAAGAAGCGCTGGAGCATTTACGTTTGCAGAATGAGTCAACAGATTTAGATTTCAATAATATTCATTAATACGCAGTGAGCTACATATCCTTAACATTAGTACTTGTGATGGGAATTACTGGAGTTATTTGCTTATGGTGTAAATACTATCCAAAGTCACAGAGGACAACAGACTTCAATTCATCCGGCCCGGGAAATGTTCAAGCGTGAACAATTATATTTTTGTAATTTTTATATTTTTTTTATCACACATATGTTGGAAATATGTTTCCAAAAATTGTTTATTTTAATAGTTTTCTAAGTAACTAGAGCAATGTAATTTTATGTATTCCTAGATTTTTTTTATTACGGTTAGGATCGTAAAATTTTTTAGTTAATATCCTTTTTCTCATTAATAATCATTTTAAACAAATTTCTATCCGTTGGTGGTTGGTCTTCATTTTATGGCGATCAAGGAAAATATTATATTTCTAAGTAAATGATATATTTTTTTACTTTATTTTATGTTTATATTAGAAAAATAAGTGTATATAAACCTAAGAATTTTAATAAACGTTTTAGTTTTTAATCAGAACTCTATCCAAGCTATTTTGTATAACTATTATATTAAAAACTAAGAATTAGACCTGACCAACAGTAATCTAATTGTTCTCAAAAGATTCATTAGTTAGCTTTTAAATACCAATATCTAGTCTGAACACGGCTATTTAAAATATCAAAATGTAATATTGCGTTCGAATTAGTAATCGATTATTATTCTAAATGTAGACTATTTAGATGAAAATAAATACATACAAAATAAAGCAGGACTATCACTAATATACCATGCGGTTAGAAGAATTACTAACCAAAAAATCAATTATTGTCTATTTTCAGTTGAAGAAAATCAATTATGATTTGTAAAAAGCATTCCTGAAATTCATAAAAAATATATACAAAAATATTTTAATATTTTGTTTTTTTGGGGCATTTTTTAACAAAAAATAAACAATAAAATGTAATATAATGAAAAATAAAAAACAAAGATACTTAAAAAAAATGTAAAAAAATAATAATAATAATATGTAATATGTCATAAAAATTATTTAGAAAAATAACTAATTATTTAGCTTTAAGTATTTTGTAAATTTATAATTTTTTTTCCTGCCAAATAACGCAACTATCAAATTAAAAAAAAATTCTAAATGTAGTATTCCATATTACTTCAATTAATGTAATAATGAAATGTAATTAGTAATCGATTATTATTCTGAATGTAGTAATCTATATTACTTCAATTAATGTAGCTTAGACTACTACAATGTAATATTCCATACTAAGTTAGTAATTCGTTACTATTTTGTAAATGTAGTGTAATACTATTAAAATATAGCAACATAAATTAAATGTATTAGTTTCTTTTACTAATAAATAATTTAATTAATTAAGACAAATTACAATACATACTTTAAAAACATTTCGATAGTGTATATTAAATGTTTTTAATGTATTGTAATTTATCTTAAATGTTTAAATTATTTATTATAGTAAAAAAACTAATACACAATATACCCAAAATTACTCTATATAATTGAGATTTATCCTGTAAAAAAAGGAAACGAAAATGGCAATATTATTTCGCGACAACTTTCTAGAAAAGATTTGAACTGACTGATGGATAATGCAATAATTACTTGTTTGAATGTAACAAATTTGCATATGCAACTGTAGTGTACATATACATATATCGAAAGCTAGTAATATTAAATGTTTATTACTTAATAAATATAAAAGGCAGTAATATTACATATTATATTACTAAAATATTGAATATTAAATATTTTTAACGGATATTACTATAAGAGTATTGAATTTTCCTATTAAAGTATGTAAATTTTTACTATATTTTAAAAAGTAAAATTGCATATAGAACTGTAGTTTACATAACAAAAGGTAGTAATATTGAATGTTTTTTACTTAACAAATGTAAAAGCAGTAATATTAAGTATTATTTGTTTAATATTACTAAAATATTGAATATTAAATATTTTTAACGGAGATTACTATTAGAGTACCGAATTTTCCTATTAAAGTATGTAAATTTTTACTACATTTTAAAAAGTAAAATTAATTTTTTTTTTACAGTGTATATTAATCAATCTAATTTACAAATCAGTCTGCATCCGATGCGCACTTGGAAAGTTTAAATTTAAATAAAATAAATTATTAAAGAATTTGTTAGTGATTTCACTAGAATCTGACAACCCGTGAAATATTAAAAAATTTTGTTGATTTTTGTAAAAAATAAAGACGCTTACAAAAAATAAAATAACGAAATGGCATGTAATGTAGATAAATATCTATCATCAGATGATGAAGAAATAAATGAGATAAATGAGTTAATTAATAAAACTCGTAGGACAAAAAAACAATGGAAGTGGAATACAACGGAAGTTGTTACAACATTTAATAGCAAACAAGAAGCGATGATTGCAGTAAATACGGAAGAAATTTGCTCAAAAATTTCCATTATAGAAATAATACAGCGGATGGAGGTAAAGCTTATTATCGCTGTAATAAGGTCAAAGGCGAGGGCAACAATTAGAAAGCTTTTCAAACTAAAAATAAATTCAAAAAAAAATTTAGAAACTTTAATTGAAAAAGGTTTAAAACCTAAAAATATGACACAGGTTTCTAATTACTTAGTCCAATTAAGAAAAGAAACATATGGTCCAGCCGTAATAAGCCTGTATCGAGTATCGATCATAGCGAAAATGTATCGAGTATCGATTTACATTTTGTAGTGGCACATCAAGTGAAATATTGTGATGAATTGGATGAGAGGAAGAATATAATGACGATTCGCACTTCAGAGTTTTAATTGCAACTAAACGTTTGCTTAAAAAATGCGGCATGTGAATCAAAATTCATATCGATGCCACTTATAAACTGATATGGCAATGTATGCCAGTCATAATTGTTGGGACTACAGATTTTGATCGTCATTTTCATCCGTCTGGAATTGCTGTATGTTCAAATGGAAAAATGGGAGATTTTCAATTTGTTTTTGAATCGGTTAAGAAAATAAATGATAGTATTGAATATTTGATTTCCGATGCATCAAATGTTATTCGTAATGCATTTATTGAAGTATGGGAAGAATAAATGTTTCATTATGTGTTGTGCACATATGCGACGCAATGTCGTAAAAAAATTTGCATCATTGGTTGAAAATAGCATGAGGAAGGAAATAATAGATGACATCGATACATTGCAGTTGGCTTCAAGCAAGCAAATATTTGATAAAGCTTTACCATTATTTATTAAGAAATGGCTTCAGAAAGGACAAAAAGAATTAATTAAGTATATGAAACTGTAATGGTTCACAACACATCAATATTGGCACGAAGGTGCCGCGCAAGACACGCCTTCTACAAACAATTCATTGGAATCTTTCAATTTAGTAGTTAAAAAAAAGAGACATTTCGTGAACGACTACCACTCAGTAGATTTCTCGAATTAATTAAAAAAACTGTTGAGAAGTGGTCGAAGGAATATGTATCAAACAGTCGAATATTCAAGACTTAAAATACAATTACATTACCTCGGGCAAAAACCAGTGGGCAAAAACCAACGTACATGTTTCATCAGTATTTTCCAACGATTTAATAAAATATTTTTGTTCATCAAACCAGAAAAGTAAGAATTTAGAAGAGGAAGCATCAGACGTATTAGAAATGCGTTGGAACACATTTGAACAATTCAAACATAAAGCATTCAAAGTTTAGATTGTAAATCTACCAAAATAAGCAGAAAATTGGATGGGTGCTGCTCTTGCCCACAATTTTTAAAGAAATGTATGTGTTCGCATATAATTGGTTTAGCTATTCGGTTAATAGATATCAACCTCCGCCAACAGCTACACGAATACCCATAGGGCAGAAACGTGCAAGGGGAAGGCCGAAATTAGCAACCGGTGCTCTATTAATTGATTATTAGCATCTTATCTTATTTTTAATGATAATTTAATTAACTTGAAAAAAAAAATTACTGATTTTTTATTATTTATACAGACCAAACATATTAGAATAAAATTTTTGTCATGATTTTCTGGCTCCATAAAGATAAAACTGATATATTCTGGAAAAATGTAGAACAAAATGTAAAGAGAGAAACGAAATTCTCTACTTTTCATTCTACATTTTTCCAGAATATATAATTTTTTCTCTTTATGGAGCCAGAAAATCATGACAAAAATTTTATTCTAATATAATTGTCTGTATATAGTTTATTAGTTTGTGTCAATAGATAAACATCTTAAATTAATTAAATCATTAACTTTTTACAATTGTGCGAATTTGCTTTATTGGTTTAATCGTTCAATAAACAATGATTTTTATTTCGAAAATAACTGGAAGATACAATTAGTTCAAAATAGATCAATGCTAGATGATATCCGTCCCATAGATTTAGTAAAATGTGTAGTGTATAGGTGAAAGTGATGATAGTAACTTAAAATTACTGGTTGTAAGTTTGTCATATAATAATAAACCTCGCAAGCCTATTGCCTTGTGCAGTTCCAAAAAGGATGTCTGCAGTAAAAACCACCCGCAATAATTATGTATTATGGCAATCTTTTAAATAACTTAAGATCATATATCTTTTAAATAACTTAAGATCATATATTTTTTAAATAACTTAAGATCAAATTTTCTTTTTAGCACATTTGGTAGTGTATATAAGTTACCAATTTGGTAGAAATGTGTATATTAGTTTCACTATGTCTGTCCGTCTGTCCGTTCATCCGTTTACACAAACTTCAACATATATTAAGATATAGTATAAAATTTTTGACCATAAATAGATAGTAATAAAATAATAGGTCCAGTAGAACAAAGTTTTCTTATATTTCTTTCCCCCTCCAAGGTCGCAAATTTCCAATATTGAACATCTAATCTAATAGCTTTTAAACCAGTCTATAAAAGCTATACGATAGGAAAATCTATTTTCTCTTTTGTAAAATTAACAATGTTTTAAAATTTAATTCTTTGTTGTATAAAATTTGAAATTTATGTACCAAAAAGATATCCTAAAAATAACTAGAGTCTGTTTTCGTATCTCCCCTCGCCTTTCAGTTGTGAACCTTCGAAAAACACAAAATTACATTTTTAATTTACTTGTAAAATTATAACTGCACAATATATTTAAGGCTATTAAAAAAAATGCTGCGCGCCGAACTACTGATCAGTAGTTTTATAATTATGGGCTTTTTTTAAATGCAACTACTCTAAATGCATATTTGGAGGATATGGTGCACACTCTAGCTTACATCGGACAGACGGACGGACAGAAAAGCGTTAACATAAGGGATTTTTTTTAAAAAAAAGCCCTAATCACTTATGGTAACGCTTTTCTGTCCGTCTGTCCGATGTAAACAATAAAAAGCAGTTATTTCACATAGTTACTGTACACAGAAGTTCATGATAGACCCACCAATAGAACCCTTGATTTATTGAGAACCAGATGTAATTGATATAATTTTAAAATTCGGCCGGTAGACGGCGCTATTCACAATTGGCCAAACCATCTTTTTCCGAATACAAATGTAGTTTTATATAGTAAATGTGCACCAAAAATGAAGTTTGACCACTCGTTGGAAAGGTATTTAAAAGTAAAATACGATATCAGTAACCATATTTAAAATTTTTACCTCTAGAGGCACTGAATGGTATATATAAAATGTTAATTTTTAAAATGTGATTTCCAATAGTCAATAAGCCTCCAAAATTAATTTTAATGTCACATCTGAAAGGTAGTAAGTTGTAGTATTAAATCACAGTTGTTATAATTTCAGTTTCTGCTACTAGAGGGCGACACATATAATTATAATGTTTTTTAAAAATGAGATTTAACTTGGTGAATCTTTACCAAAAATGGAGAGAGATAGCAAGCGCAGGAAAGCTAATCCAAAATAAAACAAATCGGAGGGCAGTAAAATACAAGTAAAAACTTGTAATTTAATTTAGTAAATGTGCACCATGTGGAACCGTATTTCCAATTCCTACCGCTAGAGGCGTTGAATACTAAAATATGTTGTAATATAAATTACAATCATACAATTTCTTTTAATATTCTTTCTTTTAACTCATCTTTAATATGATCTTTTTTTTTTCTTTTAAATAAAACACTTAGATATAGTTTATATTTATAAAAATGTTCTTTATTAACTTCAACTATTTAATATTAATTCAATTAATTCAATCTTTTAATTTTAATTCACTTATGACAATCTTTTAACTATCTAAATTTAATTCAATTATTACATATATAAATTAATATAACCTTTTTTATTTAATTATATTTAATTTATTCATTTTCTTTTTATTTAGTTTCATTGAACATAAATTTTATAATATTTGGTTAACTAAATCAAATTTTCGATTTTCACAGTTAGTTTAGACAATTTTAATTTTTTTTTTAAAATATAACTTTTTTCTTTTTCTTAAAAACGACTGACCCAAAACTTTTAATTTAAATTACTATTTTAAAATTTAAACTTTATTTTCTTTAATTAACCAATTTAATTTATTCGATCGACTGACTAACCGATCAACTGCCCAAATTTTTATTTTTCTTTCTATTTTATTTTGTTGGAGAGCTTTTTTTGGCTTTCCAAAATCTTTCCAATAATTTTTTGGAAAACCAATCAGCTTCTCCAACAAAATAATTTAAATTAATTTTAATTCGATTGGTTAATTAATTTTACGCGTTGTCAGCACAGAGAAATTATTATTTATTGAATTAAATAATTTCTCTGTGCACGAGCAACGCGTAATTTGAAACTTTTGTTTTTCTTTAATTAATTTAATAATTTTATTAATTTGAAATTTATTGATTTCCGTTGTGAATTGAAGCACAGGGTGCCTCAATTCACAACAAATATGTAATAGTTTAATTTAAAACTATAAATGAAATTAAAATTGCTATAAATACCCAACGGATTTTTTGTCGTCGATGTCAGAACCTTTACGTGTAAGAGATTCGTATTTTGCATAGTATTCTTATGAATAAGGAAATGATAAGGGATATGTAATCTGTTATATTCTTATTTCAGTTGTTTACCACTTGAGGGATCTTCTTTTTTCTGTGAATCTTGTAATGCGCATTCTGGTGGTAGGAAATATTAAATATTTTAAAAAATCATCTTGGCAAAAACTGTCAAGACATTAATGTTGATAATTGCGCAATTAGAAAAAAACAATTAAAGAAAATAACAAAATTGAAGAATTTGCCACTCTTCAACAAAGTAATATATGGTAAGAATTAATTGATTTAATAAAAAAAACTTTCATTGCCTAACATTATATTTTATTATTTTGTATTTTGCAGAAGCATGGAAATCAAAATTGCCTCTTTATCATGATTATGAATTAAATATAAGGAAACAAATTTGTGCCTCTCATTATAGAGTGCACCAACAAAGAAATAGAAATAAAAATTGAATTACTGTTATTACTGAGTTACTGAGTTACTGTTATTGTATTGTATTGTACTGTTACTGTATTAGGTAATGAATTACTGTTATTACTAAGTTACTGTATAATATAATATTATAAAATTATAAATATATATTATAAAATTTGATATAAAAAAAGTAAAAGTAAAATGAATTAATTTGTATTTTATTTAAAATTATTAAATTTACAGCGACAAAAACTATGACAATGAAATAAACCACAAAAAACGCCATCTATTGTAGGGGCAATGTGAAATCTTACCCATCCCTTACATTTATGCTCTTACACAAGCGGACATGGCCTGTAGTTATGGATAGCTAACGGGTCTATAAGGTTTACACATGTCATGTATAAGGCTTATATATACCTTACACTGTTCACTGGGTATTTTCGAAGCATAAGACCTCTCCCTAATACAGGACGTACCATTTCTGCCGGAGATGCACCAATATCCTCTTTATGTGTTGTTCTTAACCCAAGTAATACTGTTGGTAATATCGTTGTCCAACTATCCGTTTCGTGACATTTAATGGCAGATTTCAATGTTCTATGTCAGCGTTCGATTAATCTGTTGCTTTGTCGATGGTATGGTGTAGTTCTTAAATGGTTTATTCCCAGAAATTTAGTAAGTTCGAAAAAAATTTGACATTCAAATTGCCTACCGAGATCTTTGGAAATTTTTATTGGAATTCCAAACTGTGCAAACCAACATCTGATATTAAATGTTTTCCTATAGTTTCAGCTGTTATGTCTAAGAGTGGAATAGCTTGCGGCCAACGGGTAAAGCGATCGATGATAGTTAAAAAATAACGAAAATTTTCTGATGGTGGTAATGGTCCAATGATATCAATATTTATGTGAAACCGTCCTTCTGTTATGGCATATGGAGTAAGTGCCGATTTGTTATGTCGCTGTACTTTTGAGCGTTGACAACACAGACAGTGTTTAACAAATTGTGCTATATCTTTCTTAATCCCAGTCCAAACATATCTTTCACTAATTAATTTGATTGTTGATTTGACACCTGATATTGACACCTGATTATGTATTTTAGAAATTACCAGATTTTGCAATTTTTTAGTTATGTATGGACGTACCAATTTTTCCGATGTATCACAATATATTTTTACAGTTGAGCCTGGAATACTGAACATTTTTGAGAATTTCTGGTTGATTGTTGTAACATATCCGTAATTTCTTCATCATTTTTTTGGTCGATTTCGATTTCTTCGAATTTTATTTGATAATTATTCTTACTGGTCATTTCTATACTTTCGACTCTTGACAACCAATCTGCAACGCTATTTTCATCACCCTTAACGTGTTTAATATTTGTTGTGAACTGACTTACGAAATCTAAATGGCGTAACTGCCGTGGTCAAGCTTTGTCGTTTTTTTGGTGAAATGCATAAAGTAGCGGTTTATGATCCGTAAAAGCACAAAATTGTTTACCTTCTAGGATATATTTGAAATATTTAACTCCTAAATAGTGACAATAATTCACGATCATACCCAGCAAGAAATTTTCCATTGATTCCGTCAATCAGAAATCAATCAATAGTAATTTTTATCATTTATTGGCACGTGCTTTTGAAATGTAAAAAATTGATTACTATAGTTAAGTGGCAATCAATTATTAAACAGTTAATAGTTGATTCTAGTAATAATTTTCTGATTGGCTTATTTATTTTCAATCATATGTTGATGTTAAGTAATTAAGTGTCAATGTGAAATAAAGTGTCAAATTATATTCCAGCGTGTATAAAAAGTAAATAATTATAATTACTTAGATTTTTATAAAGAAAATTTATTATAGTTAAATGTAAGTAAATTTTAAAATGGTTTAAATAATAGTAATGGACAAGATTTACTTAACCTAAGAGAATACGACAATCTGAAAGCGATAATGAAATTGATTCAGGTGATGAAGACATAACTTTGCAGCTTCATCAGGTAGAGAAAATGAAATTTAACAAGATTTAATAGCTGCAAGCACAGAATCCACACACTCAATAGAAAATATAATACATATGACTCAATTGAAAATGATTTGTATTCCAATACAGATGAGGCTAGTGAAAGTGAGGAAGAAGATGACAATTATTTGTCTGAAAATTATTTCTTAAACTTAATTTTATTTCATTGTAGAAGCTGTTCAAACGTAAAATTTCGGGGAAATTGAATTTCAGATCGCCATCAATGAAGCTTTCAGAGCTGCAAAATTAAGTATTAATAAATTTGACTAGTCCCAAAGGCAAAAAGAAAAGCATTAGTTATTTATAAATTTTAAGTTTTTTTATAGTCAATGAAAAAGACTATTATTTTAACTTTTTTTATTTTTGTTAAAGATGAACTTTTTTAATTTAATTTTTTTGTTAAAAATCCGCAATCTTAATTTTTTTTATTAATACAACAAAATGTATTATTTTTTACATTTAAAATAAATTTATAAAGACTGAATTCATAATTTTATATTTTTATTTAAAATTAGTTATATATGATATTATGATTTTAATATTGTACGATTTTAATTTTGTATTTATGATATTTGCTGGATAATTTATTAAAATGTAAAAGCAAGAAACGGGAATATAAAATTGTATAATTTGAGAATCATAATTGCATATATAACTAATGTAGATGTAGTGGTTTATTTATAGAATCAGTTCCTAATAAATTTTAGGAATCAACTAAGGAATCACAGTTTTATCAATTATTCTTTAATTTTCAGAATGGCTTTTATTTCACATATATATCAATTTTTAATTGATTAGTAGAACCAATTTATTATAGGTCAGGATCTAGTCCAATCAGAAGCTTTAAAAAAGCGGACATCATCTATATAAAATAAATGGTTATTAATTGATTATCAATAAATATAATAATCGATTCTTTGATTCCAGAATCAATTTATACTATCAATTTGGTTTCAATGCATGCCTTGCTGGGTATGTACTATAACGCTTTTCGCTATCCGTTAATTTCTTAAAAAAAAATCCTAATGGTTGCACTTCGTTTCTTTCGTTGAATTGATTTATACTGCGCCAACTGCTTTATCAGATGCATCAACATATAAAACTAATTCTGCATTTGTTTCCGTTCCGGATTTACCAACAATGTTGATTTTATTAAGTCATTTTTACATTTAATAAAAGCTTGTTCTGTAGTCTCAGTCCACGTAATTGAAGTTACATCATTCTTCTTATTACCAATTATTAATTTCTGTAATATCATTTGATTGTTTACAGCGTTTGGAATAAAACGACGATAATAGTTAATCATAGCTAAAAATGTCTTCAGGTGTTTAGCTGTTTTTGGCTTTTCGAATGTTTCTATGACTTGAATTTTTTCTGGTAGTGGACATACACCTTTCGCATTTATTAAGTGACCAATAAATTTAACCTCTGATTGACCAAATGTACATATTGCTACATTTATTGCTAATCCATTTTCTTTAAGACGTTGAAAAATAATTCTTAAATGTTGTGTATGCTCTTCTTTTGTACGTGAAGCTATTAGCATGTCATCTATATATGGAAATACAAACGGTAATCCTCTTACTATATTATCTAGATAGCGCTGTTGCGTTTGTGCTGCGTTACGTAACCCTAATGGTGTATAATCAAATTCGAACAGTCCAAATGGTGTTATAATTGCTGTTTTTGGAATGTCGTTTTTCTTTACAGGTATTTGGTGATAAGCTCGCTGTAAATCCAACGTTGAGAATATAGTAGCTCCATGTAACGAATGCGAAAAATCTTGACCAAATGGTATGGGATAGCGGTCAGGTAACGTATTCGCATTTAAACTCTATAGGCTCCACATGGTCTCCAACTACCGTTAGATTTCCGTACCATGTGAAGTGGTGATGCCCAACAACTTTTTGATGGCTTACAAATACCTTCTTGTATCATATACTGAAATTATGTACGAGCAGCTTCTAATTTTTCTGGTGCTAAATGTCTAGCCTTTGTAAAAACTGGTGGCCCGGTAGTAGTTATATGATGTGATACGTCATTTTTGTTTTTAGTTTTAGTAGGGGGTAACTCAGATATTGCTGCACCAGTGTCGATCAAAAATTTTTGAGAAGTGTCATGATCGAACATAAATAATTGATTGATAAATTTATTTTCTGACTTTGAATTAACTTCTGGTATTATTATTGATTGTTATGTGTCATATTTTTCTGTGTCTTTATTTTTTATTGAATCAACCTTCAACCCCCTTTTTAATGGTTGATTCGATTTACATCTTTAAGCATTTGATCCAATTTTAAAATGGTACCAACATGTATCATATTTTGGATTTTTTGGTGTATTTGTACGTTTTTTTAAAAATTTATCTCTTGAATTCGAACGAGATCTTGCACCTGAATTTTCTAACCGACTCAAACTTTTTGGATTGCATTGCATACATATATTTCTTGTAATGTTACGTTAAAATTTAATTGATTATATACATATATATTCATATATTTATATATATGTATATGTATGTGTATATATATAATAGCTGTGTTTTTTTCAAACGGGTCTGGGTCAAGGTTTTCATTTTTATATGAAAAACAACAACAACATAACCCAGATATTTATCTGGTTCAAGGTTTTGAAACCTGAATAGATTTAATGTGGAAATTTACAAACAGATGGCGGTGCAAACAAAATTAGATAAAAAATCTTTTCTTAGTGATTTATTTTTCCAAAAATACTGTAAAAATATAAAAAAATTCAAAAATATATGTTGCTAAGATGTTATTAGCCTTTTTTAAAACTATTCATATATACGAATAAAAAAAATTATCATATGTACATAGAATTAAAATGATGACAAACCGGTACCACCTGTTCAAATTTATGAAACCCGAATAAATGATCCTTATCGTTTTTTTCAAACCTTGACCCAGACCCATTTGAAAAAAACACAGCTATTGTAAATAAACAGCATAAAAAATAAAAATAAGTACAATTTCCATTTACGTATTTGGTTACAGGTACATGTTTGATGACGAAATTTGATTTCGCGTCATTTGGTTTTCTATTAAAATAAAAAAATAAAATAAAATAAAAGTTTTAATAACATTTATTATACCATACCTTCATTTTCCTTATTTTCATTGCACTTCAGAACTGCTGTGCCATATTCATAATTTAGTTTGAAGCGTTTAGATAGCGGTTGACTTTCAATTTCAGCAGAACTTGAAGACGAGTTATCATAAACAAATTGACTTGAAGGCGAGTTATCATAAATTAATTCAGTTGAAGTTTTTGGTACTTGACTACTGTCAAAAAATCATTATAATTTTGAGGGCTATCCATTTGATCAGACTCATTATCTAGTAATAAGTTTGCTTTTTTAGCTATCTTAGTTGGTAGTTTTATTAAGTTATTTGTTTTATCTACAAGAAATATTGTAAGCAATAAAAATTTAGAAATAAAAGAAATATTACCAGTATTGTAATGCTTAAGAAGATACTGGGTTTGTTCTTCCATTGTGCCTTCAAAAACAGAAAAAATATTATAAATATTATTTTAATTTTACCTTATTTAAAAATACTTTAAGAATGGCAATGATGTAATACAGGTATTAAAACAAATCCATTATCCACTGGAAATCCTACAACTTTGCACGCGTGATATATTTCTTCTTTCTCATATAGATTTTTAGCAAAGCATATACCCAGAGTGGATATAGATTCAAAGGGTTTTTCAAAATAGTTACGCATTTCTAAAAATCTCAAACCAATACCATATTCTTCTCATTGACTGCTTCTGAAAAAACCTTTGATTTGTATAGGAATTATGGGTTTAATGTAACATAAAATATTTGGTGTAGAATCCGTTAAGCAGAACATTTCGAAATAATAATTTCTATATATAGGAGAAGGTTTTACACTTGTGACTTTTTTTATTAAGTTTTTTGGTCCATTTTTATGCATAATTTCGTAGTTTAGTATAGAATTACGTTCCGTAATACGGTTATGCAATTGTTGTAATATATTTGTTGGTCGCCGACAATCTTTTTTCAAAATCTGCATAGAATTTTCTATGTGCTGAGAAACTGTCTACGTTGCCATATAATTTAATACATTCAGTCAAATGCAACAAATTATGGACATTATAGCTAACTTTATCTTTCCCATATAAAAATGTAAAATTATGTACAAAAGTTTCAAGCATTTCTTGAACAGTATCCAAATTCGTATTGTAATTTTTAGGACAAGAAACAAGTCTGTATGCTCCATATAATAAGAGGAAATGTTCATATAAGTCCATATCAAGTACATCTTTCAATAAAACAATACCTGTATATAAGACAAATTGGCGAAATTCTGTTGCTTTCCATCTAGGTAACTCTTCGAAGCTTCTAGGTTTTCTACAAAATTCTTTTGGTACGAAAGATTTCATAGATATAAATTTCATATCTAAGTTGTTCTTTTCAATATTTATATATATATACTAAATTAATATATATATATATATATACTATACATTATATGGCTGATCGACGAAATATCACGTTATTGGTGTTAGTATTGAAAAAAAATTATATGAGCACTTTCCAGGATTCGGCCTCCACTTCGAGCTAAAGACGATTTGCTAGTGCGACCTCTAAAAACAAGTAATATCATGTTTGTGATTTTTGTGAGTTGTGATTTTTTATGATTTGTGATTTGTGAAATGAGATTTTTTTTTTGCTCAAAAAACCTATTTTTCTGAAAAAAAAATTACGCTAACATATAATTTTTTTTTAAAACATAATTTTCACTATAATAATAATATAACAAATTTTGAAATCAACTTTGTTCAAAAGCACATTATTGCAAAATTTTGACATAAATGTGCGAATATTTGACAACCATGTCCGAATATTGGACAAGTAAAGCTCTAAAAAATTTATGACACAACTTGTAGGGCAAATTCATGTTATAGCATCTCCTGATATATATACTCTAAGGAGTGAATGCAACTTTTTTTTTATTTCTTCTGATGCAATTTTTAAAGTTGTTGCATTTTCTAGAAAACATTGAAAAACTAGATTTATTTATAAATGTTTCTATAAATGTTTACAAAAACAATGTTTTGTAAATGTTTCTTTGGTGCGGACAAGCCTTAACAGTAAATATATTTGTTTTTTTTTTCCTGTTCAACAAAACAAAAAAAACTTTTTATAATAAATATTCTAATAGAGAGAAAAATATACCCGATATGCAAAAACTTAAATTTATTAGAAACGTTCGAAAAACATTTTTCTTTTGTTTCTTTGGCGCGGGTGCGGCCAAGCCTTAACACACATTTAAGTCCCATAAACATAATTTTGTAATTTTTGTTGTACTTAACAATTTTTTTTTTAATAAATACAATTATAAAAGTATATACCTATACAGAAAAGTCTCGTGCCTGGGAAAAATATTTTAATATCTTTATGCTCAGATATCGAACTGAGTGAAAGCTAAAATTATGTATTATAAATTATAACTAAGTAGTTGGTTCTTTTCATATATTTCTTAATGTATGAAAATTGAATTTCTATATTCTAAATTGGGCTGTACTTCCGAATAACGGGCCCGAGCTTTTAAGATGGCGTCATTACATAACGGTACTTTATGACATCAGGACTCCGAATAATGATGTCATCTTACCCGCAAAAGCCATCTAGTGGCGGAAAAATGCATTACAAATTTTTAAAAAAAATGCATATTTTTGCCATTTTCTCCTTAACGGTACATTGTAGGATCATTGTAGGATTTTAAATTGTAGCTAATGAAATTCCCTATATTCTGAAAAAAAATTATGTTTTTAAGAAGTCGTCTAAAACTGCAAATTACTAGATATAGAGGTGTAGTGAGTATTTTACCGTTATTATCTTAACGGTAAGCATTAAATGGATTTTTATTTAGTGTAATAGAGAAAAGCTTCAAAATTTTTTTTAAATCAACTTGTTCTAACAAAAGTCTTCTAGAAAAAGGATAAAAAATAGGAAAAACTTTAAATTTTTTATTATGATTAGAAATTAGAATTTATCTATGAATTAGAAAATTTACAAATGTACGAATACAACAAAACTATTCTTATAATATTATACAATACAATCATATATGCGAAAAAAAAAACAAAAAAAACCGTTCTTTCTTTTTTTATATGAAAGGAATTATTGCTCTGAATATAACAAAAAAACGAAAAACGCACGTTGATTGTTGATTCTTTTGACATTGGTCGTAAATAACTTAATATAATTTGAGTAAAAATAATAATTTGAATTTGAGTAAATGGGGTAGTATAATTAGAATATAGAAATTAAATTTTCATACATTAAGAAATATATGAAAACAACTCTAGTTATGTATACATAATTTTTGGTGAAAGTTTAATTTTGTTTTTATTTGAATGACCTGGCAAAAAATTTGTATAAAGAAATAATTTTGTTTTCTTATTAATAAGAAGAACATTGTTTTTATATACAATTTTTACATCTTATTTATAAGGTTTTTATGTAATCAAAAAAATATCTTTAATTGGAAAAAATGTAAAGAACTCAATCAACAAAATTTGTATAATAATCATAAAAAAATGTAACAGAAATTTTTATATTGGTTTGTTATTATTTAATCTTTTGGCTTTCATCTTGGAAAATAAAATTTATTATTATTATATTAAATTTATTGAAATTGACTGTAAATAATTTTATTTTTATTTAATTCAAAAGAATGTTTTATTTTATTGGAAATTTGACTATACAAAGATATTATTTTCCAAAAGTATAACACTTTTTAGCACATTTTTTGCTAATTTTTTTAAACCCAATAAGTTTTTTTTAAACTGTTGGATTTGATTTGGTTTTCATTTTTATCTAAATCAAGATTATTTGTACATAAATATTGTAATAACAAAAAATTTTATAAATATTGTCAAAACCAAATATTATAAACAAAATTTAAATGTACATTTCTAACTTTTAAGAAGTAAGTATATATTTTTAGGATATGTCCCCCCTTGACATTAAGCAATCCATCATGTTCTAAATTAAGTTTATGTAAAAACTTAATTCGGGTATATCCTTGCGATAGTAACTCGCTGGGAGACAGTTCTCTGTTCTCCATTAAGCAGGATTTAATACTCACGTTTTTGCTAATTTTAGTTCCTATTTAAAAAATACAATCAATAATCAAAATATATATTAATAATTGTTCGAAAAAAGGAATTGCTATTCTAAAAATAGTACAAAAGTCAAGTTTTTAAAAAATATTTAGGAAAGGGCGTATACATACATATATATACATACTCTTCTATTCAAATCAGTATATGCTATCTATGGCCCCTGCTTGTCCATCGCACAGGCTGCTTCTGCTATATACAATTGCAGTATTTCTCATGTTGCATCAACAATATTTGTTCAACTAATTCTCAATATTTTTACTGAATTTTTTTTTGGCTTTTTGTGTTGGTTAATTTTTGTAAGCTAGAAGCTGGAATGATTACTATAAATTGCTATTTATTAATTGTTATCTATAAATATATTCCCGGGTTGGAGAATACGCATTAAAACTTCAAAGAATGCCCTAATTACTTTCCCTTTTATGAATTCACACTTCCAGTATATAGGTATACATATTTATATATATATATATATATATATATATATATCTCCTCACCTGGCCATAACTCTTAAACGGCTTGACCGATTGAGCTCAAATTAGTGGGACGGGGGCGCGGAGGGCCGTTTAATTTTTGAATGTACCAAAAAACTCATGTGGGATATCAAATGAAAGGTCTTGACGAGTACATCTCATTGGACGGTAATCCGGGGGGCGCCGTGGGTCATGACGGGCCCAAATCGGGGCAATGTGGGGCCCCATAATACAAAAAATCATGTGGGGTATCAAATGAAAGGTCTTGACGAGTACATCTCATTGAGCGGTAGTCCGGGGGGCGCCGTGGGTCATGTCGGGCCCAAAACGGGGGCAATGTTGGGCTCCATAATACAAAAAATCATGTGGGGTATCAAATGAAAGGTCTTGACGAGTACATCTCATTGAACGGTAGTCCGGGGGGCGCCGTGGGTCACGTCGGTCCCAAAACGGGGGCAATGTTGGGCTCCATAATAAAAAAAATCATGTGGGGTATCAAATGAAAGGTCTTGAAGAGTACATCTCAATGGGGGTAGTCGGGGGCCGACGAGGGTCATACCGGGGGCCACAACGGGGGCCATGTAGGACCCCATATTACAAAAAAAGTTTGTATGTGTACATTTCAGTGTACATCTCAATGTGGTGTATTTCTTGGGGCGCCGTGTGTCATGTAGGGCTAAAACGGGGGCAATGTTGGGCCCCATCTTACAAAAACCATGTGGGGTATCAAATGAAAGGTCTTCAACAGTACATCTCAATGGGTAGTAACCCGGAGGGCGTCGTGAGTCATCTCCGGCCCAAAACGGGGGCAATGTGGGGCCCCATCATACAAAAAATCATGTGCGGAATCAAATGAAAGGTCTTGAAGAGTACATCTCGATGAGGGTAGTCCGTGGGGCACATTCGATTATACGGGGGCCCAAATGTGGGTCATGTGGGCTCATTATACAAAAATCATGTGGGGTATTAAATGAAAGGTCTTGAAGAGTATATTTAAATGAGCGTAGTCCGTAAAGGCACACTGAGTTACACGAGGTTCCAAAAGGGGGTCATGTGGGTCAACAAGGCCTTAAATCATAAAAAAAACGTGTAGGGTATCAAATGAAAGGTCGTGCAGAGTACATCTCGTTTCGTAGTGCGTGGGTCAAGTGGGCCCAAAATCTGTTCCGAGAGGTACTCTGGGTCTTGTGGGGCCCATAATGCAAAAAAGACATGAGAGGTATCAAATAAAAGGTATTGAAAAATACATCTCGTTGCGCAGTCCATGGAGCTTCATAATTCATGTTAGGGCCCAAAACCTGTGTCATGTGGGGGCCCATCATAAAAAAATCAGGTGGGGCATCAAATAAAAGGTCTTGAAGCGTAGTCCGAGCAGTACCCTGGGTCATGTGGAGCCGATTATACAAAAAACATCAGCCACATGTGGAATTCCAAATCGTGGGCCATGAGTAGCCCAAACAAATCATTCCCAAGTTGTCAAAGTATTTAAATATTTTTAGTCGGTTAAATGAATAAATATTTGACCGACTAAAAAGTGTAAAATAAAACATATAAATAAAAAAAGTTTTTTAAAAATACTTTCCCTTAAAGAAATATTCAACTAATAAGTAATAAACAAGCAAATAATACCACATCAATGTACTTTCCCGTTGAATTTGAGCAACTGTCAACAATAGTAAGGGAAAGGTAGACCTCTTTATAAATGGCATTAATTCTGATAAGGTCTACTTTGTTTATTACTTATTAGTTGAATATTTCTTTAAGGGAAAGTATTTTTAAAAAACTTTTTTTATTTATATTTTTTTTTGTTAATAATTTTAAAATGTTCGTTTAGTCTGTAATCTTTTATAAATCATTCATTGTTAAGCTTTCGTAATAACAACTATTATCCAGGAGGTAATAAGAGTAAATAAAATGAAATATATTATTATAATTATAGAAATATATGTACATATAAGATAAATGTAATTCATTAATTATTTTTTGAATGATTACATAAAATTTATAATGAAAA
Source organism: Empis stercorea (assembly GCA_949752835.1). Classification (NCBI taxonomy): domain Eukaryota; kingdom Metazoa; phylum Arthropoda; class Insecta; order Diptera; family Empididae; genus Empis; species Empis stercorea. Next base: position 34,847,202 of record OX457089.1, read on the forward strand.
AAATAAAAATATAGTAACAATAAGAGTTTCTTATTTCTTTATAATATGAAAATATGAATGTAATGATAATTTGTTAAATTTAATAATAAAAAAATGAGAATTATTTTTTATTAAAAATCAATAATTGTTTAAAGTAAAATGTCTAAAAAGAAAAACATAACTCAATTAAAAGATGTTTAATATAATATGTAATTAAATTATAATTAGATTTAAATTAAGGCGGCCCAAGACTTATTATGATGACTTAAATGTTAAATAAATCTCAAAAAAGCTGCCAATTTGGAAGAGTGCTTCATATACCCTTTTGATCTACCTAGAATTTAGTGAAAACGAAGAATTAAATAAAAATTATGATTTTTACAAAACTCCAAATGCTGTACAATTTAAAATTACAATCAAGTTTTTATAAATAAGTACTCGAATTTGTAATAGTATATTTGTACTAAATACTCGAAATGTAATATACATATGTTTTTATTTTATAAATTTCGAAATTTTTGCCCCTGTAAAATGAAGAGGGTTGAAGGTACGTGTCTGAATTTTGTATACAAGGTGTAGGTGTGTATTTTTAAGAAAATGGTTTCTCATTTTTTCAATCCAGTCCCCCGCCGAGGTGTTGCAGCCTGTTTAATAGATATAGCCCCTCATCCATATGAAAAGGGAAACGGGTGAAAATTTTGAATGATTTCGAAAGACACCAACCTATTATACCTAACTTACAAGATATAGGACCCTATCTGAAATGCGGCTTATTTTATAGTAATTTTAAGTTCCAAATATTCAATTTTAATAAACTATATAATAAATTTTGAAATGTAACATTTCTAAGTGATGTAGCTTAGAGGAGGTTGCAGGTAGGGAAATAAATTTTTGGCACAAGTTGTAAGATAGTATTTTTAAAAAAATAATTTCTCATTTTTTCAATCCAGTCCCCCGCTCAGATGTTGCAGCCTCTTTCATAAAATTACCCCCTCACCCATAATAAAAGAGAAAGGGGTAAAATTTTTGAATGGTTTCGAAAGATACCAATCAATTATACCAAACCTACAAGATATAACACCCAATCTGAAATGCGGCTTATTTTATAGTCATTTTAAGTTCCAAAAATTCAATAGTATATTTAAGAACATAGTTTCTCATTTTTTCAATTAATTTCCCCCCTCAAGGTATGTAGCTTATTTCATACATAAGCCCCCTCACCCACTTGAAGAAGGTGGGGGGTAAATTTTTTATATGAAATCGAAATGCACTTACCTGCTGCATCTATGTTAGAAGTAACAATGTTTTATATAAACTCAAACCGGTTTTATAGGCATTTCAAAGTTCAAAATTTTTGTTTTAATATTACTATAAAATAGGGGGGCGAGGACCTAGGGCTCCAAATTTGTACAATCTTCTTTATATGGCGTCTATACATATATCTGTGAAACAATGTAAAGATCCGACTATATTTAGGGGTATTTTTTTGAAGTGCACAAAACTGTGCATTTTCAACGCTCCGCTAGGGGGGGTTGCAGGGAAACGATTCAAAAAAGGATACCATACACATAAATTTCCATCCTTACTTTATATATGTTGCAATTTTTGTACAAATCGCACGAGTGCTTATACTATTTCTAAGGGTTTAAAAAAGTATATTTTTACTTTGCGTACGGCGTACGGCGTACGGCGTACGGCGGACACGGATTTTTTTTTTGCTGATTCTGATTCCCTGACATCTAAAACGGCCAGAAAAATCAAAATCTCGAAAAAAAAATTTTCGAAATTTAGACCGCGCCACAAAGCTTCATATATTTTCAATATATGAAGCAACATATATTTTCAATATATGAAGCAAAACGAAGTATTTTCTGAGTTATTTTTTTATTGTAGAATAACAGTGTATATAAAGCATAAAAAGCTTTTATTTGGTTTTCATATACTGGCTTATGTACTATAACTATACTATTCGCCTTTGAGATAAGATTAATGACATCAGTGTAGGTTTTATGACATGAGCATGTGAATGGACATGAGCCATTTAAAATATATACCTGCCCTGTAAATCCTTTTCCTTTCCATTCCACCATTCCACGTAACTGAAACGGTACCCCGACACTTACTATAAAAACATTTGCTATAAAAACATTTGCTCGAAAAACATTTAAAGAAAATAATTTAAAGAAAAATTTTAATTAGCAAATTGTGTCTTAAAGCTAAGTATGCTGTTAGTACGCACTTAAAAAAACGCGATTTTCCATACAAAATCATACAAAATTTTACCAGCGGCAAAAATTTTGCTTACATTTTTTTTATGGTATGCTCTTAGATGTAAAAAAAAAATTGAGAATTTAGTTGTTCTTTATCTGACAAACATGTGGCGTTGCTATAAAAATATGTCACCGCTAGGGTATAAAAAAATTTTTTACTCGGTTATGTCAACGGAATTACCGCCATCTACTTCCCAATCAGCTATTATATTAAATAAAATTTTATCCGATTTTTTACTATCATTTCACTAGCCTGAAGTGCGTACTAACAGCATACAGCTTAAGTGAAAAAAGAGTAAAAAAATATAAAATGACAAAAAAGTAAAAAAAATATAAAATCTAAAAAAAAGGAAAAAAAAATAAATAAAAAAAAAGTGAAAAAAATATAAAATCACAAAAAAGTAAAAACAAATAATGCAGTCTTAACTTAGCCACATCCTCGTCGTTGACTCTGGATATATTGTAATAACCATGTAATAATGTAATTTTTTTTCGTCATTTTTTTCACTTATTTTTTTTTCGAGCAAATGTTTTTATAGCAAATGTTTTTCGAGCAAATGTTTTTATAGCAAATGTTTTTCGAGTAAGTTTCGTAGAATTAACTGAAACAGTATACATACACTACCTACAGGATAAAGAAAATAATAATTCTAAAAAATCCTTAAAAATAATAACAAAATAAATTAGATTTCCTTAAAAATATGTTATGTAAATATTTGGGAAAATAAAGAAAGAATTATTATTTAAAAATATGTAAATTAAAGGTTCTAAATCCTAGAATTGAAAAATTGATGCTGCGAAAAATCATGAAGAATTCTAACAAATGCAGTATCTCTTCGTTAACTATTAATTTGTATAGCCGTGTGGGTGGATATACTATTTTGAGATTATCATAAAGATAATCCGATATACAGTTAACAAAATTATATAAATATTTTTAACAAAATAACTGGTAAAACATTTACATTGCAATTGTTATTGCTCTTTAAAATGTATTAAGGTGAGTATAAATCATTTCAAGTCTAAACTTTAATTTCATACTCTAACTAAACTAAACGTCTAGTCTAAACATATAACTAAAACTTTATGGAAATCTACAAAAATAATATTATCCTCTTACAAAAGTATCATAGAGAAAAAAACCATTTTTATTATACTACTTATTTACTATACTACATTTGCACAGCATTATACTTCTATTGTATATAGATCATTTTTTTAATAATTTTAAAAGCATTTTAATTTCTATTTTTTTAACCAATAAATGTCATAAAAAAAATTTAATACACCTTGAGGTTATTGTTTTTTTCATGAACAACTGATAAATTATCTTTAAAATTGCAAGTATTATTGAATACTAAACTCATATATTTATATACAAATTAAAATACTTCCATTTAAAATGCTACATTCCATTTCTCATTCATTAAAAAATCGCATATGTTTACCAACTAATTCAATTTCGATTTCAACATAAACCAGAGCAATAATAATAATAAAAAATATAAATAAAAAAAAGTTTTTTAAAAATACTTTCCCTTAAGAAATATTCAACTAAATAGTAATAAACAAGCAAATAATAGCACATCAATGTGCTTTCCCGTTGAGTTTTAGCCAATGTCAGCAATAGTAAGGGTAAGCAGACCTCCTTATAAATGGCATTAATTCTGATAAGGTCTACTTATTTTTTTTCTGAAAAAATAAATAAATTATTTTTATTATCTTTTTGTGTTCGACAAGAAACATTAATGGCGCAGTCGGTAGGATTGAAATAATAAAATAAAGACCACAAAAAGAAAACACAAATTAAAAGAAAAAATTGCTTAAAAATTTAATAACAAAATAAAACATTAATAATTATTAACAAAATAAATTAATAAATATTCAAATAAATACTATTATTATTAAAAATAACAAAAGTGTATTAGTGACGAAGAAATCAAGATGGCTAATGAAAATAACAACAACCAAGTTAATCGAGCTGGAGCTGTACCAATGGAATTGAACATCGATCCGCTGAAGTACATAGAAAGATTACCATCATTCAATGGAAAAGGTGATGAATTATTTACTTTCTTAGATTTAGTGGACGAAATAATTCCAATTATTTTAACTTATAGTGTTAATAGTCAGAAAATTTTATTGAATAGAATTAAATCTAAATTAAGTGGTAGGGCAAGAGAAATAATTGAAATTAATAATCATGTTAGTATCTGGTCTGAAATTAAGAAAATTTTAATCGACAATTTTGGTGATAAAAAATCTAGTTTACAAATTTTTGGTGACTTAAGAAGTGTGACCTTTACCTCAAACTGCATGGAATTTTACAACAATATCAAAAGTATTCTAAGAAGATTAAATAATAAAATTAAAGATGAACCTAACTCTCGAGATTTAATTAATGCAAATATTCAAACAGCCCTTCGAATCTGTAAGGAAAAATTACCAGAACCAATGCATTCCATTCTTTATAGTAGAAATCCTGAATCTTTGGAAGCAGCATTAAATATTCTAGTTGAGGGAAATTACGCTAATTATAACCCTATGAGATACAATAATTCAAATAATAGAAATCACAATAATCAAAAAATTTACAATCCAACTCGTTTTAATCAACCTTTATCAAATCCTAGACCAACCAACTACAATCAGCGACAAGGACCTTTTAATTCCAATCACTCACAAAATTTCCGACGAAATGAACAACTTAGACCTTTTAATTCCAATCACTCACAAAATTTCCGACGAAATGAACAACTTAGACCTTTTAATTCCAATCACTCACAAAATTTCCGACGAAATGAACAACCTAGTAACAGTCGTCCAGAACCCAAGGAGGTTGACCAAACTGTCAGTACAAGAATTAATGCTTTAAAAACTGTACAACAAGTCGAAAATTTTCGCTTAACAGCCTCGGAAGATTACCTTATATAATATTACAATCAAAAGGACGCCCCCTTAGATTCCTAGTAGATTCGGGTGCTGCCCATTAGAATCGAATCCAATTTATGCAAGTAAAATAAACCCAGTGCAAATTAAAACATTAAATAATATTTCTAAGTGTAATACAAAAATTACAATTGATTCATTTTTAGAATTCGATTCTAATGAGAAAATGGAATTTTTAGAATTAAAATTCCACGATAAATTTGACGGATTATTTGGAAACAACATACTACTTCCACTTCAAGCGGAAATAAATTATAAAGATAAAGTCTTAAAATTAAATACTGGAAATAAAATAAAAATTCATTTTGACGAAAGTCAAGAACAAAATTATGATATTCCAGTTCCTCTTGAAAATCTTGAAATTTTTAATAATGAAATTTTTTCTAATGGAAATAGAAAAAATGAAATAAGATGTAATCATTTAGATCAAAGTACAAAAAGTGAATTACACAAATTAATAAAACAATTTGATAAATCGTTCTATCATGAAGGTGATAACTTAACGTTCACTCACGAAATTACACATAAAATAAATACTATTAGTGAAATTCCCATTTACACTAAACTCTATCGGTATCCAGAGGTCCATCGACAAGAAGTCCATACGCAGATTGACGAAATGTTAAAACAGGATATAATACGTCCAAGTGATTCACCGTATTCTGCACCTATCTGGTTAGTACCCAAAAAACTTGACGCGTCGGGCGAACAGAAATGGCGAATCGTAATCGACTATCGAAAATTAAATAACGTAACTATAGATTATAAATACCCCATTCCCAACATCGAAAGCATTCTAGACAAATTAGGTAGGGCAATGTACTTTACTACTTTAGATCTGGCGAAAGGTTTTCACCAGATCGAAGTAAACAAAGAAGACATCAAAAAGACCACTTTCAGCACAGACAACGGACATTTTGAATTCATGAGGATGCCATTCGGTCTGAAGAATGCACCTGGAACCTTCCAACGTCTGATGAATTCTGTCTTAAAAGATTATATAGGTAAAATCTGTTACGTCTATTTGGACAATATTATCGTTTTTAGCACCAGTAAAGAGGAACATTTTGATTCCTTAAGGAAAATTTTAGAAAGATTACAAAAGGCTAATCTCAAAATTCAGCTTAATAAAAGTGAATTCATGAATCAAGCCAATCCCTAATAAAATAGAAGCAATTACCAAATTCCCTATTCCTAGAACTCCAAAACAAATAAAATCCTTCCTGGGTCTAGTAGGTTACTATAGGAAATTTATAAAAGACTTTGCAAAGATTGCCAAACCAATGACTTTCTATTTGAAAAAAGGTAAACGCATTGATGTCAATAATTTATCCTATAAAGAATCGTTTAATAAATTAAAATTACTTATTACAACTGATCCTATACTTGTGTATCCCGACTTTTCAAAAAGTTTTGTATTAACCACGGACGCTAGTAACTTAGCTATTGGCGCGGTACTATCGCAAAATAACCACCCAGTATGTTACGCCTGGCGTACTCTAAATGACCATGAATGCAATTACTCAACCATCGAAAAAGAATTACTTTCAATTGTATGGGCAACCAAGTATTTTCGCCCATACCTTTATAGTAGGAAATTTCTAATTAGAACGGATCATAAGCCTCTTCAATGGTTACATAACTTGAAGGAACCAAATTCTAAATTGCAAAGGTGGAAGGTGAAACTGGAAGAATTTAATTTCGATATAGAATATCTCAGCGGAAAAGAAAATAAAGTAGCTGAGGCACTCTCTAGAATTGAAGTCCACGCTAATGAGGCACAAACAGCAGATGAAATTAGATCAACAGATGCAACTGTACACTCAGCCAATGAGGCCAGTTCAGACTACATACCAATATCTGAGTATCCATTAAATTTTTATAAAACCCAAATTATAATAAATAAAGCCCCACCTTACAGAGAAAAAATTAAAAACATTTTTAATAGAACTAGAAAAGTCTTTTCAAACCCTGATCCAAACGAAAATTATATTATACACATTTTCAAAGAACATATCCCTCATAAAGGAATAGTAGGCATAATTATTGACGATATTAGTATCTACAATTTATTTCAGAATACCTATCTAAAACATTTTTCAAAATATAAACTTTTAAAAATTAATAAATGTTCTTCCATTTTAAATGACATTAAAAGTAAAGATGAACTTCAAGAATTAATAATGGAACAACATGTTAAAACAAATCATAGGGGTATAAATAATGTTTATTTAGAATTAAAAAATAAGTTATATTATCCTAAACTTAAAATAGAAATTCAAAAAATAATTAATAACTGCAACCCATATCTTACAGTAATTGATAAATTTACGAAACATGCACAAGCTATTTCATTAAAATCTAGGAATTGGTCAGACCTAAAAAATTATTTTATGCAATACATTGCGTCCTTCGGGAAACCCGAATCAGTTATAACAGATCAAGAAAAAGGGTTTAATAGTTTAAATTTTTTGAATTTTATTAAAAATGAAGGTATTAATATTAATTTTTCAACCCCAATCATACGAGCAATGCTGATATCGAAAGATTTCACAATACTCTCAACGAACATCTTAGAATACTCAATGTGATCGAAAAAGATCAACAAGCTCTGACTGATGAAGACCCTGTAATTAAAAGCATAAAAATTTACAATGAAACAATCCATTCTTCAACGGGAAAAAACCAATAGTTTCTTAATGGAAAAATTGATCCTAGAGAATATCCTTTAATACACCAAAAAGTTTTAAAAAATAAAATAACTAAAATTCAAACTAGTAACGAAAATAGGTATACCGCAAAACCTTCAAACTATTTAAAACTTAATCGAGTTACTAAACTTCAACCATATCATAAAAAAATTATTATCAGAGAATCAACTGAAGACCATTTGAAAATTAATAACGAAAAATTACCCCGCTATATTAACCAATTCAAAAAAAAATTTAAATACCAAAATTAATAAAATCGTTTTCTTCCAGTAACTAAATTATTCCTCCTATTATCTCTACCAGTTTTTGCTACACCACAACCATCAATAGAAATAAACGAAATTAATAAAGGGAATGGTTACGCCCTTTTTCATGAATCAGAAGTCAAAATAATCAAAAATTACAAAAAAATAATGCATATAGTAGATCTATCACAATACGAAAATAGCATTTATAAAATAGAAACAAATGTGATACAACTAAAAATCCGAATTTCCCCAACCTTACTACACAATCTTAAACACTTAAAAGAGAATTTCAATAGTATTATTCCGCACCACGTAAGTAAACGCGGATTAATAAATTTAGCAGGCAAAGGTCTACGACTTCTAACTGGTGTAATGGATGATGAAGAACGCGAAGAAATTAGTAAACATTTTGAAGTAATAGGAAAAAATACTAGACAAATTATTTCGAATCTGAATGAACAAGTTTTGGTCAATAAACAAATTTCAGATCAGATAACTAATATTACAAACCATATTAACGTAGCTCAAGAAATGATTTCAAATAAATTAAATGAACTCGAAAATCATGTAAACACAGTAGACCATAATTTAAAAATGTTTATGATTGTAATAGAAATGAATGAAAATATCAATATTTTGTCAAAAGAAATAACTAATATAAAAGAAATAATTTTAGATAGGAATTTTAGATAGGGACATTTTAACTCAAGAAGAAATTGTAAATCATAATATAACTGTTGAAATGTTACCTTATATTAGGAATAATGTACTCTTTAAAGAAAATTTCATAATTTTTGCAATATCTATACCAAATTTTGTAAACAGTTTTTATTCTAGGACAATCATTCAAAAAATACCAAATAAAAATAAATCATTAGAATTAGAAACAGACATAGAGAAAATTATTGTATGTAACCAAAAATCGTTTGTAAACATAGAAAAATTAAATATTTTAAAAAAGGAATTAATTCCATATCAAGATAACTGTAAATTATTTCAAAATTATTAAGCACTAAAGAAATGAAATGTAAATATCACGAAAATAATACTGAAGAAATTACGGCAATAACTGATAACATTATTATAACTAAAAATCTCAAAGAAACATTATTAATTATAATTAACAATTGTGGGCATCAACCAGAAATTAAAATTAAAGGTAACAACATAGTTAAGTTTAAAAACTGCAAGATTTCTATTGGGGATTTTCTTCAAGAAAACTCTAACATAGAATATCACAATAGTATCATCCCAAATGTTGAGCGTAATATCACTATTGAAGAAATAGTGAAAGGGGTTCATCTACATCTACAACATCTGCAACTCCAACATATTACCAATACGAAACATATTGAAGAAATAGAACTAAAAATAGATAATAGATGGTACACGAATTTGATAACTGATTCTACTATTGTTGTTGCTATTATAGTATCCATCATCGTATTGTATTTGTATTTACGTCATAAGAAGCAAAAACCCGATGTAATAATCCAATTAAATGATTATCCCCAGGAGTCGATTCCAAAAGAGAGAGAAGTTACGTCTTCACTTAAACCGTTCTCATGAAAAGCGTATATAAAACTTTTCTTTTCACACAAGTTTCATACTATAATAATTGTTGTATTTCCTTTCCCATAAATTGTCGTATCAAAATTCTATTTAATTTTAATATTTTTAGATTAATAATTCTAGTAAACGCATATCAGCAAAAATTCATTTTTGGCGTGAGAAACTTTATTCAAAAATTGTATTTAAATTGAAGGTCATAATTAATCACGTTACAAAAAACTTCAACTAAAATCAAAATAAATGTAATTAGGATTTTAAGTAATTAGTTGGTCTTATAATCTTGTCGCGATAACTTAAAAATAAAATAAAAAGGTTGTACCTAGAATAAAAACGAAAATCTAAAAAGGAAATTCATCAGTAAAAGTTAATATTGTTTTCTGTGTTTTATCAATAAATTTAAAATTGTTTAATTAAGTAATAAAAAAGAAAATTAATCGTAAATTAAAATTATTAATCGTATAAAAACTAGAATTGACTCTAAAATTAATAATTAAGAAATAATTATTTTGTAACAAATAATAATTTAAATTAATAATAAAATAAGTTTTTTCTGAAAAAATAAATAAATTATTTTTATTATCTTTTTGTGTGTTCGACAAGAAACATTAATATATATATATATATATATATATATATATATATATATATATATATATATATATATATATATATATATATATATACCTATATATTGGAAGTGTGAATTCATAAAAGGGAAAGTAAAATACCTTTCTTTTTGCCGCACGATTAAATTTTGTTGAAATGCCAAAGCTAATATATAAGTCCACCATACTTTAAATGTTTAAAAATTCTAAACAAAAAACTTTTGTTATGCCAACGACAAAATTTATTCTTGCACCTTTTTTAGCACCAACCAAATTGGGAAGAAATTTATATTAGTTTCACTCTGTATGTCTGTCTGTTTAAACAAACTTCTACATCTCCTAAGATAGAGTTATATAGAGAATAAAATTATATAGAGAATAGTAAAATAATAGGTCCAGTTCCAGTGGAACAAAACTTTTTTCTATCTCTTTCCCCCTTCGCGTTTTAATTTTATTCTATCTCTTTCCCCCCTTTCCCCTTTTTACCTGCCACTCCAAGTTCGAAAATAGCCAATATTGAACACGTAATAACTTTTAAACCAATAAAAAATTTAAGGTCTGCAAAAGCTATAAGATAGGAAAATCTTTTATCATTTTTGTGAAATTAACAAATTATATAAAATTTAATTAATTCTTGTATAAAAATACCGTTATCTTCATACAACTTGTTTTATGTTTTTTAACACCCTGTATTTCCCAAACGGCTTATTAAGGAAGGCTGAAATTTATGTACTGAAGAGATATCCAAAAATTCTCTCCGAAATTTTTTTATCCGTATCGCCCTTTACCTTTCCGCTGTGGTCCTTCGAAAATCATACATTACATTTTTAATTTACTTGTAATTTTATAACTAGACAATATATTTTTTAAATGAAAATGTTTAAAAATATTGAGAAAACTCTTGAAAATTATATTTCTTTTAAGGGCATAAATTAATAAATTAAAAGTACTATATAAAATCTTGCAAAAAACTAATATTTTGCATATTTTTAGGTGCTATATAACTGGAATATTGGATAATTATTTCATATCACATTATGGTAAATTAAAAGTAAAATTAGAGAAAACAGATGATAAGTTTATATTATATGTTCTTGGAATAATAATCTTGGAAGGAAAAAAAATTAATAAAATCAAATAGGGAAGGGACACATTTTTTACCTATATTTACCATTTCATATTTTTTTTCTAAAACATACTATATGGGAATTTCCTTGGGTTTAGAATAGCTCATAGTTCTACAATAGGCGATTGTGAGGAAATGTGCTTTTGACAAACCCGGGGTTTGTTTTTCATATGTTGTATAACATACATAGACTGGGAGAGCATAATAAAAAAATGCAATTATTATCTTTTATATTTTTTTTGTTGAAAATTATGTAAGATTTTTTTTTGTTAAATTTGATACATAAAAAGTTTATATTGAAATATGTATATAAATGTGTACAGTACACATTTATTTATTTAGTTTTTAGTTCGCTTTATTATAGATATACATATATATATGATATATACTTATAATATCTTTCTAATTTATATACAATTAGCCAAAGTATTATAAATAATAAACTAGTGTTTAAAGATATTTATGTATGTATATGGTTATGGTCTTTAGTTATTGCTTGGATTTACTGTATACTTTTTTCTATATTATTTCATTAGTTTAATTAAAAAGTCGGCCCCAAGCATAATTTTCCTCAACAATTTCAAATAAAATAAAATTATATATGGGTTTATGTCCAAAATTTTTATAAAACGATATGGCTTTATGTATCATTTGGGTGAGACCCTACGCGGGAATTCGCGATTATGCGGCCTTATGTCGTATGTCCTTATGTCATGTCATGTCATCAATAAAAGATATTTAAACGAAATTATAATTTTTTATAGAAATTATACATTTTTAAGAGTACTTAGGTAATATCTTTTTCAACTAAAATTTTTTTTGTAAAACAAATTCGTTCAAATAAAATATGTTCTTAATACGCTTCAATTTTAATTTATTTTGAGGATATCGTTTGATTTGAATTGATAAGGTTAGATTTAGTTCTGTTCTGAAAATTGGTGAATTTTACTTGAAA